>PVJO010016042.1:0-43208 GCA_004026905.1 Hystrix cristata | reverse complement strand
CCCTCCCTATTTACAGCAGGTTCATTTATCATTTTCCATATTTTCCCTTTCCCCTCTTTTTCCCGTTGCCTTTCTGCTTTTCCCCTTCTTTCTTTCTAGTACTTCTCTCCTCTGCTCACCATCCTCCTTTTATATAATATCTATTACACATCCCTGTCTTTATTTACAATCATGGTCTCTCATATCAGAGAAACAATTCTTCCATCTTAAAACTCCTCTCTTTCCTCAGGGCCTAGCTTCCTGAAAGAGTACTTGATCTCTATCAGTCCCTCACCTCCCATTTGCTACTCGCTGTACCCCTGGCTGTTCTCTAATTTCTGAGTCTGCTAAAACTATTTTTGTTAGCTCAGGTCATCAGGGACCTGCTAATTGTTGAATCCAGATTCTTGTTAGGCCAGATGTGGTGGCACACACCTGTAATCCTGGCACTTGGGAGGCTGAGGCTGGAGGATTGTCACAATCTCGAGGCCAGCCTGGGCTACACAGTGAGTTCAAGGGCAGTCTGAACTACATAGCAAGACCCTCTCTCCAAAAAAGGGGAAAAAAGGTAAGATTCTTGTCAGATCTCATTTTACTTCCTAGTGGTATACATGTACCTCTCTAGCGTGCTCTTTTCCTCATTATCCATTTCTCTCCCTGGTACTGAGCTTGAACCCAGAGCCTCTGCACTGGGCTATATCCCCAGACCTTTTAAAAATTTGAGACAGGGTCTTGCTACGTCACTTAAGTTGCCCAGGCTAGGCTCAAACTTGTGATCCTCCTGCCTCAGCCTCCTAGAGTGGTAGGATTACAGACATGTGCCACCGTACCGGATTTCTTTCTTAAAATCCATTCCTTAGTTTGAGAAATACCACTCTTCAGGTATTCTACTTCTGATAGTCCCTAAATATTGGTCTTCACCAAGATTCTGTCCCTATGCTCCTCTGACTATACACATGCCTCCTGAGTGATCTAACCTACTCCCAAAGTTGCGCAAATCCTGTTGTTTTTTTTTTTCCAGACAGCATCTCACTATGGCCCACATTGGCCCCGAACTCTAGATCTTCCTGCCTCAGCCTCCCACAGTGCTGGGATTACAAGCCATGTGCCACCACGTCCCACCTGACAAGAATCTTTGGATTTGGCAATTTGCAGGTTTTTCTAAATTTGGCAATTAGCAGCTTTTTCTAACTTTTAAAACTAGCATACTTCAAACTCACATGCTTCCAACCAAACATAGCCACTTCCCCTTTCACTTTCAACCTTTTCAGTTAATGGTATTAACTTCAGTCACCTAAATCAGAAACCTAAATTCCCCCACTCTTACTTCCCACTCTCCAGTCACTAAGACACGCTTCAGTTCATCCCTACTGCCGGTGCCCTGCTCATTTCAGTCTCCATCATCGCTCATCTGTCATCTCTCTTCTCCCCGCATTATATTGCTGCCACAGTGATCACTCTAAAATGAGCATTTGCACCTGAGTCTTGGGATCATTACACATATTCCCTTTACCCTGCCATGCAGTTATCTGTCAGTCCATGAACAGGTTTCCTACTGCTCAACATTCTGTTTCTTCTGCCTAAAACATCCTTCCACTCTTAGCCACTATGAATACCTGGTAAATTCCTCCTTATTCTTTATGATCTAGCTTTTAAAAGTCTCTACGAAGCATTCCAGGAACCTTGTAAATAACTACTGCAATGATCACTTTTTATTAAGCTTATCTGTTTACATGTGTATCTTTCATTCTAGACCTTAAGTTCTTTGCAGTCAGGAACTACATTTTACTTCTGTATTAGGATGTGGCAGACTGCTTGACAAAAAGAGGTGGTTTGATAAATGCTGAAATGAATGAATGAATATCATGTATCCAACCACTCTCCTGAATGAAAATTCTAGAAGCCACCTTCCATTCTTCCTTCTCCACCCCCAAATGACAATCAGTTACCAAGTCCCGTTGATCACATCCACTCTAAGGATGTCTCAAATCCATCCCTTTCCTCCCTAACCCAATGTAACAGCCCTACTTCAGGTTCCCTTCCCCCTTACTTGAACTACATTTGCTTCCCTCCAGACCATACTCCAACACTGCTGCTGGAATTTAAAAGTTTATTACAAAAATAATACATACTTTTAAAAAAATGCCAATACAGAAATAAAAGCACATTATTCACCCAGTATACATACAACCACACAAACCCTCTCCCATCCATTCCCATTCCCCAGAGGTTGTCACTGTGAACAATTTAGCATACATCCTTTCAGACCTTTTCTTTTGCATATACAAGTATATATATATATATATATAAGCACATAAAGATATACTGTTCTTCTTTTACAAAAATGGGATCATTCATATCTGCTACATGCTTCAATTTATTCATTAAATACAGAAAATTTCTAAAACACAAATCTAATTATATCACTCTTCTAGATTTCATTTTCCGTAATAGAAAACGCATTCATTAGTGTCAAATACAAAGCTCTTGATAATATTCTTCCTGCTCATCTCATCCTTATCTCTAGCCATTCTAGTATTAAAAGACTGGAACATAAACCACCTAAATCCTTTCTGAAACAAGGCAGATACAAACAAACAAACAAACAAACTAGGAACACACTCTGCCATTTCTAGATTTTGACTTCACATTACAGTTTGCCTGGACTTTTCCATCTGGCAAGCTCCTACTATTTCTTCAATAATTGGCTTCAAAAATTACCTCTAGGAAGACTTCTCTGACTTTTTTCAATGTGATGACTCCTCTATTTTCCCCTATACTTTATAGCTAGCTTCTTAATTGCACTTATCTCATAGTACTTAATGATTTATTAACATGTTTTGAGTCCCCCCCCAACTTGGTGGTGACCTCTCTGGGTAAAAAGGATGTGCCTTATTTACCTTTGCACCCAAAGGGTCTGATAGAGTGCTTATCATGGGGCAGATACTCAGTAACACATCTGTGGAGGATTTTATGATTCTAGAAACATTAACTGAGTACCTAACTTTGCACAGAACCATATCCTAAGCATGAAAAGAAACAGAAGACACAGTCCTTGTCCTAAGGAACTTAGCATTTTCCTACCATTTCCCATGGGGAAAGGAACAGACCACATTTACATGGCAACATATCATTTTTGACATACAGGCTGTTTCAAAGATTTATAGTCACTTGTCTCAAATCCATTTAGGAACAAGGCCTTATATAATAAAATAAACAATAAAGTCAATGGGCAGTTTGTCCAATAGGTTTAAGTGCTGTGACAGAGCCCACCGGAACCCACTTCTGTTCCATCAGAGGTGGTCTCTCTCACCTGTTCCAGCCTGCAAATTAGAAAACTGAAATGATACCATGCTTACTTAGAAAACTTCTAATGTACCAGGGAGTCATAAGTTATTAGTCTTTTCATAGTTTCTCCTCTTTTCCAAGGGAAAAAATATACCGATATTTGTAATAAATGAAGTTAAAGGACAGCACTGGAGAAAAGTGAGCTTGTACTGGCTTTTTGGTATGGTAGGGAAAGGGGTTGGTTGGTTTTCAGTCAAAGGGTGACATTACCCCGAGAAGATCAGGAGAGGTGATTTATTGTCATTTACTTATAATCAAAGGCTAAGGTGTTAGTTAATCTGCTGATTTCAGGATCAGACACTCCACAGGTATGAACAGACTGGGGAAAAGTGAAGCACCTAGGCTGGAGAACAGGAAGAGCTGACCAAGGAGGCCCAAAGGGAGCCTCACTCATCAGAGTCCAAGTCACTGTCCCCAGCAATGGAGTGGAAATCCTCACTGTCCTCCTCGTCCTCTGACAGGTGGACCTGGCTCAGGACACTCGGCCCAGAGCGCTGTTCTTCCTCCTCATCTTCTTCCTCCTCTGATACCTCATACCCACCGATGCTGCTGAAGCTTGTGTCCTGGGTGTTCGACTTGGGATCAGGCTCCTCATAGCTCCCATAACTGAGAAGAGAAACATGTCATCTCTCAAGCTGACCATTCCCATTCTTGGCTGCCACCAAAGGATCAGCCCATCTCACCTCTCCTGGACACTAAAGTGACTGTGTCTGTCTGGACTGTTCTACACGTCCTGGAGAGAAAAATTAATCCTGTTCAAAAACATTAACTTGCTAGCTTCATACATACAAGATATGAAAGAAACTCCCCTACACCCGAACAACATACACTGCCAGCTAACATGACCACAGATGCTCTGAGAGGCTCATGATTTCATCTACCACTTACAGTTCCGCACACCTATGCATCCGAAGTTAGTTAGCAGCCCCGAAGAGTGTCTCCTCAGCGTATCTTGTCTCCGTCCTTACTCTGCTTGCCTTGGCTTAGCCCTTTGTTATCTCTGGTCTGCCCTACTGAACTACCACTTCATGCCTCCAGTCTTGCTCTCCTCCAATTCATTCTTCCCACTTCTGCCAGAGTGCTTTTTTGTTTGTTTGTTTATTCTTAAAGAAATCACACAAATCATGCACATTCACTGGTTAAAAAATTAGAACATACACCAGAAAAAAAGAAAAAAAATCAGTAACACTACCATCCAGAGATAATCTTTTGGTATATGATCTTCTAATTTTCTATGCATTTTATGAGGTTTTTTTTGTTTTTTTTTTGGTTTTTTTTTTTTTTTTTTGGTGCTGGGGATCGAACTCAGGCCCTTGTGCTTGCAAGGCAAGCACTTTAACCACTGAGCTAAATCCCCAGCTTCCTATGCATTTTAGATGTTTAAACTTTTTTTATTTACACATGACATACTCTACATCATCTTCGGAATATGCTTCTGCCATTTTCATTAATGATTATAGCAAACATCTCTATGTCAGTAAAGATAGCCTATAATGTAATTTTAATAGCTGCATGGTATTCTGCTATGTGGCTGTAACATGATTTAAGTCTCTCACTAGGACATTTAAGCCATCTGCAATTTTTCCACCATGAGAAACAACGCTGTGATAAAATCCTTATACAGGTATCTTAATGAAGGTGCTCATGCGGGGGGCTCATGCATACTAGGCAAGCATTCTACTACTGAGCTACACCGTCGAATCTCTAAGTCATTTCTAACATATGGGTCATGGATCTTACATGGATCAATCAAAAGCTACAGCCACGCTAAGTTACTTAGTTCTCAGAAGTGCCTCCTGTCTCTGGGTCTTCATGCATGCTATTTCTGGTCTCTGGAATGAACTTTTGCTTTCTTCTTCATCTAGCTACTTACTATTTATGTTCAGATCAGTTTCCTAACCGGCTACCCTACCCAACCTTCTCCAAGCCCCAGAAAAACTCTGTGCTGACCTGCCTTTTCATGTTATGTAGTAACTGCCTATCTGCCTGTTTTAGATTTCCTGGTAGACTGAACTCATTAAAGGAAGGAATCATATCTTAGTTGTTTTGTACTTATAAATAAAACTCTTAACTGCTTGCTGGCAAGATGTATCATATATACATTAAAGCCAACATGTCCAAAGCCAAATTCGTTTTTTTGTGGTTTTTTTGGTTGCTGTTGCTGTGCTGGGGATTGAACTCAGGGCCTTGTGCTTGCTAGGCAAGCACTTTAACCACTGAGCTAAATCCCCAACTCCTAAGCCCCCCAAATTCATTTTTTCCCTCTTTTCCTACCCCATCTAATACCTGTTCTGTTTTTTTCAGTGACATTCCCATTCATTGACTACCACCTAAATCTAATTATCTACCTTTTAAATAACTCTTAAATAAATGTCCCTTCATTTTCCTCGTTTCCTGACAGATCCCTATTGATATCCTCATCATCGGTCCCACTTTACCCTAAAAGAAAGTTAACATTATTTCCCTTTTCTTAAAGTGATGATTCATATTACCTACAGAACAAACTCCAAATGTCTTAAGCATGCCATTTAAGGTCCTCTACAATATAACCCCTTGCTACTTTTAGGATCTCAAATCCTCAACAACTTCCCTTTGTTCTGGAACATGCTTCATGTTATATTTCTGTGCCTTTCAATATACTGTTTCATCTTTACAGATGAAACAACCCACCTGCTGCCACGGTATCTACTTAGTGCACTCCTATTCAAGCTTTAAGGCCCAGTTCAAATGTTCCCTTGTCTGTGAAACTCCCTGATTACTTCAAAGGGAGACGCTCCCTCCTCAGCGGTACTTACTTATGCATCAGTACTTATCACACTGTGATGATTTGCTGGTGTCAGGACAGCCCCTCAAGGCAGGACACATCTCGCTCCTCTGTGTATCTCCAGGGCCTAGCACAGTGCCTGGCCCTAGGAGGTACTCAGGCGATGCTTGATGGATGAGGCCAGGCCCTCTAACATCATGGCTGGGCGTGAACACCACAGCTCTGCAGCAGGTTGCTGCTGATTACCTGATATTGCTATCCTCCAGACCATGGGAGGCCTCCCCACCGTCGCCCTCATAGGACATCATGCTTTCTTCGTTTTCCATGCCCATCCTTGTGTTCTCCTGTAGCACCCGGGGCTGTTTGGGTCTGATACCACCAGATCCCACGTCAGAGTCACTTCCACTTTCACTCAGGTGAATAGCTGTAAAAACAGATTCTGACTGAGAAAAGCTTTAAAAAAGATAAGCTTGACAGAATTAACTTTTTTTTTTTTTTTGGTGTTTTGAGACAGGGTCTTGCTATGTAGTTCAGGCTGGCCTTGAACTCACTATGTAGCCCAGGCTGACCTCAAACTCACAATGACCCTCCTGCCTCAGCCTCCTGAGTGCTGGGATTATAGGCATGTGCCACCATGCCTGGTGAGGTAACATTCGAAATAACATTATTTTGAGACAGCATCTCACTACACGGTCCAGGCTGGCCTTGAACTCATCTATGTAGCCCTGGCTAGCCTCAAACTCAGTGATCTTCCTGCTTCAGACTCTTAAGAGTAGAGCTGCAGGCATGTGCCATTATGCCCAAACAGAATTAACATCTTTAGATTTCTCTTCCAAAACTAGTCCCCTCACACATCTATACAAGCATCCTGCCTGTATTCCTCACCTCAGAGACCTCTCCTGTAAACCGTAGAGGCAACAGTGGCAAGATCGGGGCTGGGGATTTAGCCCAGTGATTAGAGTGCTTGCCTTGCAAGCACAAGGCCCTGAGTTCGATCCCCAGCACCACAAAAAAAAAAAAAAAAAAAAACAGTGGCAAGATCTATATATAGTTCAGGTAACATCTTCCTTTCTCCATCTCAGTCCAATTTATGCTTTCTCTCATCTCCCCTTAATACTTCACCCCAATAATCCAGAAACATCTCCAAACAGGATACTTTTCCTTTCCTGTTGCTATTCATAACACTTTGCTCTCTTCTTTAGCAAGTATCCAAATCAAAGTTGCTACTTGGGCATTGCTTTTTCAACTGTCATCATTTGGACCTCCTCTGTTGTTTTTCTCACTTCCCCTAAAGCTCACGGACATGATCATCCTATGAGTGAGTGCTCAGTACTTTCTCAGGTCTATTAATGGGACTTCGCTAAAAAAAAAAAGAGCAACTTCTCATAACATACGTGGCCAAGAGTTGCCCACCCAGTCCTGAGGGCACTCTAGTGAGCTATGAAAGAGCAGGAACAAAGCAACAAAACTTACCAGAGAAAGGGTTATCTCCTTCCTCATCACTCCCAGCATCTTCTTCATCATCTTCTCCTTCAGACATAAGCAAATCCTCATACAGAACACTGGCTTGAGGTTGCTGTACAGTTCCTTCCTCTTCATCTGCAAGATCACCATCTCCATCTTCCCCTTCCTGAATGAGATCAGATAGGGGTCAAAGTCCCATCAACTGACCGAGTAAGAGACCAGAAGCTGCCACCACCAGCCCCGTGCCCCCACCCACTGCTGCCTCACAAGAAGTTAAATAGTTTTGGTGGGTAGACTTGTTTAGCTGGCCCCAAGGATTAAAGTCAGACTGAGGCTCACTATGGAGACCCTCTGATATCACCTTGGGATTTGGCCTGCCCTGTACTGTTTTGGGTCTCCTATTGCATAAAGGTACAACATAACCGTAAGCTTTCTGTAAGCATACTCACTGGGGCTGGAGTCTTAGGTTTCCCATCCTCCTCCTCCTCCTCATACCCTTCAATATCTACATCAGAGTCTTCCTCGCCCAGCCTACCTCGGCCCTGGTGAATCTGAGTAAGGAACACAAATAGCACATCATTGAGGGACGTGCCTGTAGGAGGAGTTAACCAAGGGCTCTTCACCCAGGACGGATGCTCCTTCCTGAGATCCCAGCCAACTCCACTGCTAGTGGAGGCTGTTTACATGGCTCAAGGCATGTGCGTTTTCCCCCAGTCATTCTTTGGAAATCAAGCCAGGGTTAAGAAAAACAAAGAACAGGCAGGTCCTTGGTCTGCTCTTATTGTATCACAAGGATATGTTTCCTCTCTAACCCAAGCTTTTGTTATAGCTTGTGTTAGATTTTTCCAAATAGAAAAACCCTCCTGGGTTTTGCACTCTCCAGTGGAACCCTAACTAAGAATAGCTACAGGATTTCAGGCTTCAGACTAGGAGTATCTTCTGATACCTTTTTTAAAAGGCCAATTTTAAAATTTTAATTTTATAAAATTTTAGATTTGGATTGTAACATAAAGTACCAGGCCAATTATTTTTAACTGACTCTGAATGTACTTGGTTTTTCTAGTTACCTGTTAGGATGCTCTGATGTTTCATATACTTGTACCTTCCCCTCAAGTTCTTCTGTGCTTGACTCTGCCCACATCCTGTGACCTGCGAACCCTTTCCCCCTCCACCTGAAATCACATTTCTAACTCTTCATTCCCAAGGCCAGGGGGCCCAGACATCCTTGATGTGTATCATATATCACTTCCACCATTCCTTCACCCCTCACCCTCCCGCATACTGCCAATCTCACGAAGAGAAAAACAGTGTTCTACCTGTGTTACCTGCTTTTCTGGAGTAGCAGTGGGAATATCCAGAACAGACATATTGCTCTCATCTTGAAATACAGAGGCATCTCGAGACATACTGAGCGATGTATTGGTATCATACAAATCAGGAGGCTGTGGCACAAAACATAAAATTTAGCTTCTACCAAGGGAAGGAAAAATATAGAGAACTCCCCTTTAGAGCATTCACTGCAGGAAAAGGTCATGCAGAGTAATCCAGTTAAAAGAAAACTTAAATTTGGCACAGCTTTATGCACAAATTTTTTTTGAATCTTACAAATGTTGCCTATTCTAGCAGATAGGCATCTGGTACACGTACACACACACACACACACACACACACACACACACACAGAGCGAGACAGACAGAGAGAGAGAGAGAGAGAGAGAGAGAGAGAGAGAGAGAAGTCTAAAGCAGAAATACACTGAAAGTAAGAGACAATTTTATATTCTAACAATTAGCCTCTCTGGCCAATAACCTACTTTTTTCTAAATTTTAAGTGTTTTTAATCCCATGGCTTCATACTAGTGCTATTTTGAATGTTTGATTTAGAGACATTTAAGAGGAAATAGGGAGGTTGGGGATTTAGCTCAAGTCGTAGAGTGCTTGCCTAGCAAACACAAGGCCCTGAGTTCGATCCCCAGCACCCCCCAAAAAAGAGGAAATAGGATAAAGGAATTTCAATTCCAACAAAAGCACAGAATGTTTTGACAGTCTGAGCTCATCAGAGGGTGCTACAAAAGAGTATGCTGAAAAGCCATGGGCTCTGGAGTCAACTGCACCAAGTTTGAGTTCTGGCTCCACTACTTGTAAATTGAGTAACTCTACCAAATTACTTAATCTCTTTAACCCCTTGGCTTCCTCAAGTGTAAAACATGGGTGATAATTGATCATATAGGGTTGTGAGAAGAGATATGCATACCCAATGCATAGTACTTGATAAATTATAGATCCCTTTCCTCATCTCTCCCCTGAAAAGAAGGATTTAACAAATGAACTATTCAGTGATAGGAGGGACCAGACAAAATGCTCATAATAAAGTGAAAAGAACCAGACACAAAACCATACTGACCAATTTCATTTCATTCCATTTCATTCACTCATTCATTTATTCAGGCAGTACTGGGGATTGAGCCCAGGGCCTTTGAACTGAGCTACATCCCCAGCTTTTTTATTTTGAGAGGTCTTGCTAAATTGCTAAGTTGCCCAAGGCTGGGCTTGAACTTGTGATCCTCCTGCCTCAGCCTCCCTAAGTGCTGTGATTATAGATATGCACTACCATGCTGGGCTCAATTTCATTTTAAAAGGATCTGTAAACACACAAACATAAACTATACATATTTTTTAAAAAAAAACACCAAAATTTTATCCAATGACCAATGTTCTTTCTGAGTTGTAAAAATGATAGTAACTTATTTGTATTTCCAGTTTCCTCCAATGAATGTGTTACTTTTATTAACAGAAAACCCAGACATGTTATTTTTGTGTTTTTAAAAGTAAACAAGACTGAGTAGAGGGTTTTGGAGAAAAAGGTAAAACAATTCAAAGCATTAAAGAGCAGATAAACCAGTGTGGAATAGAAAGGAACATGAGGAAATAAAATTTTTGCAAATTCTTTTTTTTTTTTTTTTTTTTTTGGTGTTGGGGATCGCACTCAGGGCCTTGTGCTTGCAAGGCAAGCACTCTAACCACTGAGCTAAATTCCCAGCCCCTGCAAATTCTTAAAGACTACTATGGAAAGTAAAGACTGTGTGGGAAACTGTGAAATGGCCAGTTTTGAAGTATGACTGAATATATGATACAAGCTAGGTGGAAATAGTCAAGTGAAAATACATTATGGACTAACACCATTTAGAAGTCATGAATAAGGTATGATTACTGTCATGCTTCTATACAAACCCAAATTATAATAGGTTAAACTTATGTAAGCTTTTCTAATAACATTTGAGTTTTGATAGTACTGAGTAAAGATAGTCACTCGTGTATCTTCCACAGGTAAGAGGCAATGAATTGGGCTTTCTTAAAATGTGTATGTATCAATGGAGGGAATGATGAGGGTGAACTAGAAAAATGAAACAGTATTTGTAGTTTACTCTGTATAGGAAACATTTTAAGTGTATCAAACAACAGCCACTGCTCAGGAAGCAGAACAGGTGAGAGGTTTTCCTCAGCCATTTGAGGTAGTATGGGAGGGGTAGGGAAGAAAGGACAATGACTTTTGGGCCCAAGGCTTTAACTCACCAAAGGCCTTGGCTCAGACCTTCCTAGGTCTCAGCAAACCATGTGCAACTCAGGGGCTCGACTCCTCTGGAGAATGATGGATGGCTAACCAGGCTTTCACTTACCAGAAAATACCTTGTGGAAGCTGTGGGCCTATTACCAAATAGGGCCTTTCTGGGCAACATCACTCACCCAATCCCCCTTGACCCAATCTGCCCACATACTCCAAGCCAAGAGCCTTTCCTTGTTCTGGACCTTGAAGAAGTATCTGAGGGTTCTTTATACCTGGCCCCTCAGTAACCTAGGTTTTGGGATGAAAGAGAGAGTAAAAGACAGACAGGGAAAGTATATGAATGAGACACAGAGACAGCAATAATCCAATAGAGATCAGACAGGCTGCATTGTAAGTTCTAAGTGAAACCTGGGGAGAATAAAAAAAAATTCCTGTAAGTGTTGGGAGAATTCCTCGTTCAAAGATTTGGTTAAATTTGAAAGATTCTCTGAAGACTGTGTAGACAATTTTCTTACAGAGGCTAAAACACGTATTTACTGGATGTCTGCTATATGCCAGGAAAATTAACTTGTTTAATGTATAACAGTCTTGAAAAGTAGATTTTAGAGAAAAGGAAACTAAGCTAGAGAGGTTAAGTTTAACTTTCCAAGATCACAGGGGCTGGGGGTTTAGCTCAGTGGTAGAGTGCTTGCCTAGCAAATGCAAGGCCCCAAGTTCAATCCCAGCACTCAAAAAAAAAAAAAAAAAAATCACAAAGCTAGACAGTAGCAGAGCTAAGAGTCAAACCCAGACCTGTTTTATGTCAAACCTCATGTATTTCCCACCCTGCCATAATGTCTCCAATACAGAAACCAAGCACCAGTTACTAGTATATTCTGATAAATACTACTATTCAAATATGCCGACCTTCTTAAGAATATAGTATACAGGAAATATACTTAGTATATTCAAGGTTTCAATCAGATCAGAAAGACTAGAAATTTCTTATTTATCCTGCTCTCCAATCTCTGACATGTAAATTTAAGAACATTATAAATATTACCTGTCATTATTTACTAAGGTGGGGAGCCAATCTAGGAAAATGGGTGACATCTAAGTATATTGAGATACCTCTACGGGAATGAGTCATCAGACATCTGTAATACACAGGAATAATAAGGTCCATGTCTGCAACTGAACAGCCTATACTCTAGGGGATGTCCTAGAATCCCAAAATTAATGTTCAAGAGAACTACAGAAACTCAGAGAATGCCTCTGGCTATAGCAGTCAAAAATCTGGTGTTTCCAAATTCCTAAACAACTAAGGCCCCATCCCACTCATTTAGCCTCTTCCAGATTCAACAAGACTACCAAGACCCATGGCCCTCACTCACCTTAGCCTTTGAGAAGACAAGAAAGCACACGAAAGGCATAGGAAGAGGAAGGACAGAGAAGAATGGTATCTCAGTAAATAGATCTGTTAACATGCTCCCAATTCCCCAACCAATAAGAAAAATATGAGAGGAGTTCCTGGTCCTTAGACTCACCTGAGGTGTGTAAGGTCCTGGGGTCATTGGGTCTAGGCTTTCTAATTCTGCCTCCTCCAGAGCTGCTTCTTTAGCTGTACATATATCCTTCTCAAGTTGAGTCAAATGCTCATCATACTGAGAAATAAAGGTAATGAATTGATTGAATATGTGTTTTAGGCACTGGAAATACAGAAGTGAACAAAACAGATAAAAATATCCCTGTCTTCATGGAGGTTTTATTTTAGTGTCAGGACACAGAAAATCAAAATAAGTAAAGCAGGGAAGGAATTAGGGGCTGTGGAGTGAGGGTAGAGAGTGGGAAGGCTCCTTAGGGAGCTAGATGCCAGGGGACCCCTCCACACCACCTACCTCGGTCAATGTCTGGTAACAGATATTCACAATCTCCTGAGCAGTCTTAGTATATTGACTCTCAGGCCCTATAAATAAAATAAGAAGATGCCATTACTTTTATGAACTTCAGTTCTAGAATTTACCTTGTTATAAGCAGTGTGTCCCATTACCTTGGATTCAGAAAAATTATGCTTCATCTTTAGCTTAGACTTTTGTTCCACTTTTACGAATGGAAAATGTCAATCATATACAAAAATAGACTAATATAATCAACTCCCCTCTACCCATTAGTCAGCTTCAACAATTCAACACATGGCCAATAACGTTTCATTTATACTTCAACTTTCCAGACTATTCTCAAATTATTTTGAAGAAATTCTAGCAACATATCACTTTATACATTAATTATTCAGTATGTGTTGCTAAGAATACTTAAAAAATTATCATGGTAAACAAAGTCATTATACAACTGTGAAAAACACAGAATGTACACCACCAAGAATGAGCCTTATGTAAACTATGGACTTTGGGTGAAAATGCCATGTCAGTGGACTACTCTGGTGCACTGCTGACGGGAGGGGAGGCTGTGTGTATATGGGGCAAAGGACTATCTGTAACTTCCACTCAATTTTGCCATGAACCAAAAACTGCTCTAAAAAAAATGAAGTCTATTTGAAAAACAAAATAAACTCCATTTTAAAAAATCTTAATTCACTAAGTTGCTCAGGCTGGGCTTGAACTTGTGATCCTCCTGCCTTAGCCTACTAGTGCTGTGATTTTAAGTGTGTGCTGCTACGTCCAGCCATAAATGTTCTTTACATTTGATTTCTTTGAATCATAACCCAAATAAGGCCCATACATTGCATTCAGCTGATATGTTTCCTTAAGACACTTTTACCTATAAGGTGATTCTTAACTAGATTACATAAATTCTTTTGAGCCTTAGTTTCAAGTTTCGAACCTGACTTGCTTGTAAGTCAGTCCAGTTTGTTTGGGCCACATAAAAAGTAGTTCAAGCCGGGCGTGGTGGTGCATGCCTGTAATCGCAGCACTTAGGAGGCTAAGGCAGGAGGATCGCTATGAGTTCGAGGCCAGCTTGGGCTACATAGGGAGTTCAGGAGCAGCCTGAATCACATAGCAAGACTGTCTCAAACGCTGCCCCCTCAAAAAAAAAAGTAGTCCAGTTTATAAAAACAGACTAAGCTGTACACCTATAATATTTATGTCTACACCTTTCTGTATGTAAGTTATGTCTCAATAAAAAGCTTTTCTAAAAATTTATTACTTGACAACATTTAATAACTGGAAGATTTCACACCCAAATGTCTGGCTACCTTAAAAATTAAAAGAAGAAAAATTAAAAAGGGCTGGGGATGTAACTCAGTAAGAAGGCCCTGGGTTTAATTTCTAGTACCAGAAAAACAAAATTTAAAAAAATTAAAAGATGTGGCAACACAAGGTCAAGCACCAACGGGTTGGAGCTCAGTAGCAGATGCTGTGGCAATAATAAAGGTGCTGGGGCTACTGTGGGGGAAAAAAAGATTAAGTAGAAAGTGAATTCCAACTTCCGAGTCCCTAAAGCGTTATTATACAGAAAAGCAGAATTAAGTTATAAAGAAGAGTTTCCAGAATGACACCAGTGCCAACAATAGTCTATATCAAATAGTTACATATGTTATTCTACTTACATAACAAGCTCAAATGTCAAAAAGCTAGAGATGGAGATCATACAGGTGGGACATGGACAGTGGTGGGTGCATGTGGGGCGGGGGTAAAAATACAAAGCACAGAGTTCTTTTGCGGTGAGAGAACAGTTCTAAATCTTGACTGCAGTGGTGATTACACAAACTTATGTGGCATTAAAATTGTACTGAAATATATACACACATGCACAAATAAAAATGGTTTCATTTTTTTCAATACTGGGATTGAACCCTGGGCCTTCCCACTGAGCCACATCCCCATCCCTTTTTTTTTTTTTTTAAATTTATTTATTTATTTATTTTTTTGGTGCTGGGGCTTGAACTCAGGGCCTTGCGCTTGCAAGGCAAGCACTCTAACCACTGAGCTAAATCCCCAGCCCCCCTTTTTATTTTTTGAGACAGAGTCTTGCTCAGTTGCCCAGGCTGGACTCAAACTTGTGATCCTCTTGCCTTAGGTTCTGAGTGCTGGGATTACAGGTGTGCACCATACCTTCAGCTGGATACAGATTTTTTTTTTTTAAAGAAGGTGAAAATTAAATGAGGTCTGTAGTCTAGTTAACAGTAATATACAAATATCGATTTCCTGGTTTTGATATTGAACTACAGGTACTTAAGATATTATCACTAAAGGAAGCTGAGTGAAGGGTACACAGGACACTTTGTACTGCCCTTCTGCAATTTCCTGAATCTATAATTAGCTCAACTGAGTTAGGGTATTAGGCTATACTCATTAACAAAAAGAGCTGCCAATTGCTTCTTGGCCTTTTGGCTAAGATCAAGTATAGTAACAAAAAGAGCTGCCAGGCATAGTGGTGCATGCTTGTAATACCAGCACTTGGGAAGTTGAAGCAGGAGGATCAATCCGAGTTCAAGGCCAGCCTGAACTGCACAGCAAGACCTTCTTTAAAAAAAAAAAAAAGAGCAAATTACAGAAATAATTATATGTGAAATTAGTTTTTATAAAAGAAAAATTTTTAAAACTATGTAATTCTTAAACATCTTTTTTTGGGGGGTGGGTGCTGGGGATCGAACTCAGGCCCTTGCACTGCTAGGCAAGCACTCTGCCACTAAGCTAAATCCCTAACCCTCTTAAACATACAAGCACAAAAGAAAGTATTAAAGATTTATGACAGTGCTCGCTTTGGCAACACTTACACTAAAATTAGAACAATACAGATATATGACAAGTATCATCTCTGGGGAATGAAATGATAGGAAACAGGAGTGGGAGGGTAAATAGAGGCTTGAACTCTGAATTTCATATATTTCCAGATATACAAGTCTGGCTGTGATGAGAAAGATGACATTAAGAGGCTAAAACAGGACTAGGGTGTTTTTATTCTCTAATGATGTGAGATTTAAACCACCATATGTTAGTATTTATATCTTGGACTCAATCATTGACAGAAAATAATCCTTAGTATTTATTAGCAGCCATCTTTGAGTAATTTGCCAAAATGACAAATACAAAGGGAAAGAAGTAAAGAACCTGGTCTATGTTCTCAGGCCTTTTAGAAAACATGAGGTTGTTCCTTTGGCCATATATATATATGATTCTACAAAAATTGATATTGTGGACATTAAAGGAATGCTACGCAGTGTCATCACAGCAAAAATGGGAGTCTACAACGTCAGCTAGCATGCTATTGGCATTGTTGTAAACAAGCAAGTTAAGGGCAAGACACTTGCCAAGAGAATTAATGTGCGTATTGAGCATATTAACCACACTAAGAATGGAGATAGCCAGGCGTGGTGATGCACTCCTGTAATCCCAGGACTCGGAGGCTGAGGCAGGAGTACTGCTGTGAGTTCGAGGCCAGCCTGAACTACATAGTGAGACCCTGTCTCAAAAAGACCCTGTCTCCTGTTGCTGGTGGGAATGTAAACTAGTACAACCATTATGGAAATCAGTATGGAGATTTCTCAAAGAACTGAAATTAGAAATTCCATACAACCCAACCATTCCTCTGCTAGGTATCATCCCCAAAGAGCTTAAATCATACTACAGCAATATGTGCATACCAATGTTTATAGCAGCACAATTCATAATGGCTAAATCCTGGAAGCAGCCTGTATACTCATCAACAGATGATTAGATAAATAGAATGTGGTACCTATATATAATGGAATACTACTGTGCTATAAAGAGTGACAAATTTGAGGCATTTGTAGGAAAAGGGGTGTACCTGGAAAATATAATACTGAGAGAAATAAATCACACACACAAGCTTAAACACCAATATGGTAGCTCTCATTTGAGTAATGCAAAGTACGAGCAAAGAAAATGGTAACAGGTTGGGGATTTAGCTCAGTGGTAGAGTGCTTGCCTAGCAAGCGCAAGGCCCTGAGTTTGATGCCCAGGACCAAAAAAAAAAAAAAAAAAGAAAATGATGAAGGATGGATAGAAATGGACAAGGGGACAGATCTCGTCCAATAGGGAAGTGGTCCAAGGAAACAAGGACAAGGGGTGAAGAGGAAGGAAAAGGGAAATGAGAGGAATAAAGTTGTACCATATACAGAATCCTAATAACTCCAATCAATGTAAACATATGCCATAACATGAGCTTAGACAAATAGTATCAGTAAGTATATAAAAGGTGACAGAGGAATGGGGGGGATTAGAGGAAAAAAAGCTGTAACATGTACATGTAACCATTCTCCAAGATGACTGTAAACTGCATGAATTGCAAGCATGCACTAATAGAATAATTTTTTTTAAAAATGAAAAAGCAAAAAAAATAAAATTTGTTTAAAAAAAAAAAAAAAGAATGGAGATAGCTTCCTGAAATGCATCAAGGAAAATGATCAGACAAAGAAGGAAGCCAAAGACAAAGGTACTTGGGTTTTTTTTGGTTTTGTTTTTTGTTTTTTTGGTGCTGGGGATCGAACTCAGGGCCTTGCACTTGCAAGGCAAGCACTCTAACCACTGAGCTAACTCCCCAGCCCTGGTACTTGGGTTTAACTGAAACACTAGTCTGCCCCCCCCAGAGAAGTGTACTTTGTGAGAATCAATAGGAAGGCACCTGAGACGCTGGAACCTGCTCCCTGTGAATTCATGGTGTGAGCTGGGGATGTAGCTCTGCCATTAAGCACCTAATGAGAGCAGCAAACATGTTCTAGGGCAGTGGTGGCCAAACTATGGCACACGTGCCGCAGCTGGCTGTTTGTTATCAGTGAAAGTTCTAAAAGGTTCGCCATCACTGTGTAGGCCCTGATTAAAAATAAAAAAGCATCCTGAATTGTAAAGAAGGTTTTCTTAATTGAACAGGTGCGTGATGCCCTTACCTCAGAGAAACAGGTACTCAGAGCAGAGTCTCACTGTACCTAATTAGTTATGTCAGGTCTTTACTCTTCAATGTTTTTCTTGCTGAAAGATGTGAGGTACTGTGTAGGTGTATACCCAAATGACAAAATATTTATGAAATATTTATAGTGGTTTGAAGAGTCTCTAAATCACCATGGGGGAAAAATGTGTCAAACAGAAGGCAGTGTATGGCATTATAGCTTAAAAAAATTGTTTAAAGCACCCTAAACGAAAGAAAAACCATCAAGTGCTCAGGCTCTATCTAGCCTAGGTCCATCCTGAAGAAAGGCAGTTTTCTTAGTGGAGGCAATTTTTAGGTGTATTTTTTTTTGTTTTGCAGTACTGGCAATCAAACCCAGGCCCTTAACGCATGCTAGGCCAGTGCTCTACCACTGAGCTACATCTCCAGACCTTTCTTTTTTTTGGGTGCTGGGGATCTAACTTGGGGCCTTGCAATTGTGAGGCAAGCACTCTACCACTGAGCTAACTCCCCAACCCCTAAGACCTTTCTATTTTTTTGAGACAGGGTATTGCTAAATTGTACAGGCTGGCCTCAAATTGTGATCTTTCTGCCTCAGCCTCCCCAAGTAGCTGGGATTACAGGTATATCTCTCTCTATCTCCCTCTCTCCTTCCCTCCCTCCATCTATCTAGCTATATCTATTCCACTGGGGATTGAACCCAGGGCTTCAGTGCTGAGCTACATCCCCAGGACATTTTATTTTTTCACTTTGAGACAGGATCACACTAAGTTGCTGAGGCTGGGCTCAAATGTATGATCTGCCTCAGCCTCCCAATAGCTGGAATTACAGGCACGTGCCACTGTGCCTGGATGGTCTGTAGTTTTTGGAACATTGGAGGAGAAACCTATGATGATATCTTCCGGAAAGGGGATCTCATCATGCCTAGCCTAGCATCATCTACTGGTTTAACCAAACATTAAGTAGTAAGGCTTCCACCAACTGCTTCTTATGGTTTTGTTGAGATTGGCAAAAGATTAGGTTTTGTTTTTCAGAAGGGATTTTCTGTATGACATTCTTCGTTAACAAACGTGGAGGGGCTAGGTTTGGAGCTCTTGTATTGTGTGTGTGGAACCTTGAGTTCAATCTCTAGCACTGCAAAAACAAAAAGTGATGTTGTGTCCCTTTGGGACTACTGCAAAGAACTCCAGCCACTTAATGTTTTAATTACTAACATTCTTTTTCAAGTTCTTTCTGAACACGAACAGATAGTTCTGATACTGATTCAGTACTTAGATGGTAGGTAGAAGGCTTGAATTATGTAATGTGCATGGTCACCAAGTACAAGACTGAATCTTCTGATATGTACCGCATACTTCCAGCTGCAGTTTTATAAGGACAATTACCACTCTTGTTTTTGCCTAATGACCCTAACAGTGCTAAGGAGTCTGGCTATATATAGTATAGCTCATGGGCTAAATATATGATTAATAAAAGGTAAGTTAATGTGAAATGCTACAGAAATCAGCGTGTATGCAATGTCATATTATGAGTGAAGGATTTTAATGGGAAGTCAAGGGTTGGGAATTTAGCTCAAGGCCCTGAGTTTGATCCTCAGCACCAAAAATATCAAAATAAGAGCTGGGCATGGTGGTGTGC
The DNA here is from genome assembly GCA_004026905.1 of Hystrix cristata. Classification (NCBI taxonomy): domain Eukaryota; kingdom Metazoa; phylum Chordata; class Mammalia; order Rodentia; family Hystricidae; genus Hystrix; species Hystrix cristata. The sequence continues at coordinate 23,607 of PVJO010016042.1, read as the reverse complement.
TCTTGGAGGCAGAAGAATTGCTGGAGCCTGGGAGTTCAAGATCAGCCTGAGCCACACTTTGAAAGCCCTATTTTAAAAAAATAAATGAATATACTCCCCCCAAAAAAAACCCAGGTAAAGAAAAAACAGTGGTGGAGCACTTGCCTACCATATACAAGTCCCTGGGTTTGATCCCCAGTATTAAGGAAAAAAAAAAAAAGAAAGAAATCCTTGCATATCTTCATGTCAAAATGATTTGTGCCTCCACTCCAGCCAAACATATCCTAGACTAATTCTAAAATGTTGTCTTTATGGAACATTGCTTCACCTCTGAAAGTTCAACTCTAATATCCTACTTTCTTATCACAGCCTTGTATCTGGAACAGTTATAAAAGTATCAATTCTACTTCTGTATCTCTATAGTCTGTCCCCATCTTTCCATTATTATTGCTACTTAACCTAGTTCAGGACCTTAGTATTTTTAACTTGCACTGTTGTCAGTAGTTTCCTTACCAGTCTCCAAACCTCATTTACCTTCAATTTATTCTTTGGATAACTTCCAGAATGATCTTACTAAAACACCTGATATGTTTCCTTTTCTTTCTTTTTTTCTTTTTTTTTTTTTTTTTCTTTTGGTGCTGGGGATCGAACTCGGGGCCTTGTGCTTGCTAGGCAAGCACTCTAACCACTGAGCTAAATCCCCAGCCCCTCCTTGTCTAAGGATTTGGTGACATATGGTACTAGGACTTTCATGATCTGGCCCTTGTCTAACTTTATTTATTTATTCATTATTGAGACAGGGTCTCACTATGTAGTTCAGGCTGTCCCTGAACTCACTATGTAGCCCTGGATGACCTCGAACTCCGGGCAATCCTCCTGCCTCAGCCTCCTAAGTGCTGGGATTACAGGTGTGCATCACCACAGCTGACTGACCCTTGTCTACCTTTAAAGTCTTATCCCTTACTACCAAACATAGCTCCCAGTGTGTGTTATTGTCAAACTTAATTATCTGCACTTCCCTGTCCAAGGCACCTTTATCTGTTTTTACATTTATGCTGTCTAGAACTTCTTCCCCATCCTTCTCCATTTGCCTTTTTGTTTGACACAGAAGGAGCTCAATAATTATATATTATAACCATTCTTCAAAATGCACTTCTTTGCTGGGTGTGGTGGTACATCCCTGCAATGCCAGCTACTCAGGAGGCTGAGGCAGGAGAATCAGAAATTCAAGGCCAACTTGGAGTATTAGTGAGAGCCTGTCTCAAAATAAAAAGAACAGAGAATGCAGTTCAGAGGCACTCTACTTGCCTGCCTGCCATAGGCAAGGCTCTGGATTCCATCCCTAGAATTGGGAAAAAGTCATTCCCTTTGGGAAGAATTTCCAGCTAAGAATTCCCTGCCTCCTACACTAGTAGGGAACATACAAAAGAGGAAATAAAAGACAATCCCCAATCCCCAGTACCAAAAAAAAAAAAAAAAAAGACAATCCTACCCCTTTATCTCAGAAATAAGTATGCCTATAAACCCAGCACTCGGGAAGTTGAGGCAGGAGGATTGCTGTGAATTTGAGGCCAGCCTGGATTACATAGTGAGTTCAAGGCTAACCTGGACTACATAGCAAGAACCTGTCTCTAAATAAATAAATTAAATAAATAAAGAGCTTTTAATCTCTATATAATCCACTTGATCTTAGCCAAAAGGCCGAGAAGCAATTAATCTCCATATAATAAACCATTATATAGATGGCACTATAATCATTGTCTCTATATTAACCATTCAGGTTATGAATGAACACTTGTAGTTCTCTAAAAAATATACACTAATTTATTTTCCACAGGAGCAAATGAGTGCCTGGCATCATGCTGACTTTTCTGTCCTTTACTCAAATATGTTTATCTGACTATAAATTCAGTTGGCTTAACTATTTTTACATTTCTTAACTCTGCTGAATAGTTTTTAAAATGTCTCATAATTTTAAATTGCCAACAACAATAAAAAACAAACTGCCAACGGTAATATCTGAGAGTATCAGCTTCACTAGCACTGAATGCTTACATTAGAAACTGAGCTAAACCTAGCGTGGTGGTGCACACCTGCAATCCCAGTATTCTGGGAGGCTTGTCATAGGCAGATCACAAGTCTGAGCCCAGCCTGGGCAACTTAGTGACTTAGTAAGACCCTGTCTCAAAAGTGGGGCAGGGCTGAGGACACAGCTTGGTGCAAAGGCCAAGAGGTTCAATCCCCAGTACTGCCAAAATAAAAATAAAAAATTGAACCAGGCACGGTGCTGCACACCTGTAATCCCAGCACTTGGGAGGCTGAGACAAGAGGACTGTTGAGAATTTGAGGCCAGCCTGGGCTACACAGTGAGTTCAAGGGGGCTGGGGATTTAGCACAGTGGTAGAGCATTTGCCTAGCAAGCACAAGGCCCTGAGTTTGATCCCCAGCACACACACCCCCCAAAGTGAGGTCAAGGACAACCTGAACTACACAAGCAAGACTGTCTCAAAAAAAACCAAAAAAAAATAATTGAGCTAATAGGTGAAAAAAGTGGTATTTGTTTCAATTTGCACTTGTATTGCTTATATACTGGAATATTTACTCATAATCATTAGCTATTTTTCTTTGATTCATCTGTCTACTTATTATTCTGTGAGCATCTTCTGAGCTTCTCTTACTGCTCTGTGTACTCTTCCCAAGTCTGCCCTATGTCCTAAGTGAGCGATCACTAGGATGAGCAGCCTTTCTGGAACACTCTTGCTTATTATTTGCTATGCAAGTACACACTTTTTTTTTAGGAAACCTGCAAGCTCATGAGTATCTCTATTAACAGATTTGTAGCTGGGATTACAGGTGTGTGCTACCCACCTGGCTAGTTTTAGGGATTTTCTGGAAACGATAGTAGATAACTGACCTGAAAAGAAGCATTTCTACTTTCTGATTTCCAATAACTAGTAAGAAGAGCATAAGGGAGAAATCATATCCTTTCAACCCAACAAAGAAGGAACAAAAATGGAAGACTTATTTCCTACTACTTCCTTGAATGAATTATATGTGTTCGATACAAGTTTAGTTCCTGAACTTGCCCCATTCTTTCATTCTTCCATGAATGGAACATTCTGGTCTCTGCCTAGAATGTGCCATTTCTTGCCTAGCAAGTACAAGGCCCTGAGTTTGATCCCTACCACACCACCCTCCCACCAAAAAAAAAATCCTTCCCAGAATGCGTCATTTCCTCATCCGTCTTTTTTTTGGTTGTCCCATCTTCCACTTCCTTCCTCCAATTCTGTCTTTTCTATCTGGCAAATTTAGAGCCACACTATTTGGTGTGCTAAATGTTACAGGACAAAGTCACATAATCATGTGGACTCTTTGTTGAGACCTCACTAAGCATTTCTTTCAAATGCCCTTAGTTCCTTATTTATTTTGGGGGGGGTTTGCTGGGGATCCAACTCAGGACCTTGCGCTTGCTACGCAAGTGCTCTACCACTTGAGCTAAATCCCCAACCCCTCTTCTTCTATTTTAATTAAAGAGCTACACAGGACTGCTGTTTTCCTGCTTAATTCCTTCAATCTTTTCCCACTTAGGGTAAAGTAAAAATGTTTTTGGGTTTTTGTTTTTGTTTTTTTTTTGAGACAGGGTCTTGTATGTAGTCCAGCCTGGCCTTGAACTCACTATGTAGCCCAGCCTGGCCTTGAACTCACAGTGATCCTCCTGCCTCAGCCTCCCAGATGCTGGGATTACAGGTGCACACCACCACACTCAGCAGTAAAAATTTGAGTACTGAATACAAGGTTCTATAAAATTTAATTCCTGTCTACCTCTCTAAACACGTAATTGGTTAGTCACACACCAACTTGTGCACTAAATTGCAACCATATCACTTACTTTTTACAACCAACATACAATTTTAGGCCTCTGTCTCTTTACAGATTGCTACTCTTTCATCTAGAACATACTCTCCTCCACCTTCTTTGCCTAGCAAACACCGCTGATCCTTCAGAACTGAAAGAATTCACTGATCTTTAACAAAACTCTGACTCCTGTCCTGTGGCACTTGTGTATAATATTTAAGTACTCTAATTTTTCTTTTCTGTTTCCTAAACTAAACTATAACCAATTTGGGGGCAGGGACCTTATCTAATTTGATTTTATTTTTAGCCAGCACACATAAAATTATTCAAATAATGTCTGCTTAACAAGTGAGTCATTCAAAACTGAACTTCAGCCAGGCATGGTGGCACATGCCTGTAATCCCAGCATTTGGGAGGCTGAGGCAGGAAGATCACTGCAAATTTGAGGCCAGCCTGAACTACATAGTAAGATCTTGTCTCAAAAAGACAAAACAAAACAACAACAAAAAACTGAACTTCAGTCCGACTTGGTCTGAACCTATAATCCTAGCTACTTAGTAGGCTCAGGCAGATAGATCGCAAGTTTAAGGCCAGCTGGGGCAATTCAGCAAGATCCTGTCTCAAAAAAAGGGCTCAATATGTAACTCTTTAGTAGGACACCCCTGGGTACAATACCTAGTACTGCAAAACAAAAACAAAAAACTCACAAAAAACAAAAACAGAAAACAAAAGCCAATGAACTTCACTGGCTTTTTTTTTGAGACAGATTTTCTCTCAAACTCCTAGGCTGGCCTCAAATTCATGGTGGTCCTCCTGCCTCAGCCTCCTAAATGCTAGGATTATAGGTGAGTGCCACTACAATATCCATTTGATTTTTATTCACAACTTTTTTTTCTGTGTTTTGCAGAATTTTAAAAGCATAGACTACTTTTTCATCATTAAAAGTTCAATAGTGAACTTTATAGAACATTGACTAAAATACAGATATTCCTCATTTAGCAATCCACCTATTTAATGACTATTTGGACTTATAAGCGAGGCCCACTGTTTTAACTTATAACCCTTCTTTTTCTTTTGTACAGCTCTGTCCATCTTGTTTATAGAGCCTCAATGTCTTTTTGTTGTACAGTACACCTTGTTCACACAGTACAGTGATTTTTGCCAATTGTACTGTGTAGTACAGTACTGTAGTTTTATGTTCTGTTATACATTACAGTGCTGCATGTAAGAGTTATGCAAATAAAAGCAAAGTCCTCAAACTAGAGTTTCCTTTGACCATTTCTTTGTTGTCAATATTGTAATGTACCTACTATACACAATTCCTCATTTAGCCACCAAGTCACTTAATAACTTAGTTGTAAGAATGGAACTTGGTGACTACATGAGGAATGTCTGTATGTGCTGCTTTAAAGACAAAAGCAGACTAAGTCACTTGACTGATTTAGCTGTCAATGATAAAAGCTGCTTTATGTGCTTAAATTTTAATAATGGTTACTAATGGAGGGAAACTAGAGAGAGAGAGAAAGGAGAGAAATACTCACCATTGTACTTCACACTGTTGGCCAGAATAAGGTTTACATCGTCTAGAAAGCTCTCCCGACTCTGGTACTTGTGCTTGGAGATATTCTATGATGAAAAGCATCAAGCACTCAGATACAAACATAAAAAGGCACTGATTTTCAAAAATTACTACTATTTTTTAAGACAGGATCTCACTAGTTTGTTTGTTTTTTTGTTTTGTTTTTTGTTTGTCTTTTTTTTTTTTTTTTTGGTTTTTTGAGACAGGGTCCCACTATGTAGTTCACGCCGGTCTTGAACTCACTGTGTAGTCCAGGCTGGCCTCAAACTCACGGTGATCCTCCTGCCTCAGCTGCCAAGTCCTGGAATTACAGGCGTGCACCACCACACCCAGCTCACACTATGTAGTTCAGGCTGACCTTGAACTCACTATGTAATCCAAGCTGGCCTTGAACTTATGTTGATCCCCTTGCCTCAGCCTCTCAAGTGCTAGAACTACAGGTGTAGGCCACCACGCCCAACTAAAAAAATCACTTTTGATCAAATTACTCACCTTACGTATAGTCTCTAAATCCATTGGACTGACAATTACTTTATAATAATCTGGAACAAACTTCTTATTCACTGGGTGATGAAATGGCCAAGACTAATAAAAAGAAAGCACGGGAAATTAAGTGGAAACCATTCTTTATACCAGAAACTGTCAACCTCTGTTGGGTTACAAATACTCCTCTCCAATGCTATAGACCCTCTTCCCAAAAAAACATGTAATTATACAAAACTCTGTATATAACTTGAGGGGTTCATGTATTCCTTTAAGAGTTCCTATACCCTGACAGGGTAGGAACTCCACATTTAAAATTAAAATTCCTCATTCTGGGATTCAGTACCCACCACCACAAAAAACTAGTAGCCCCATCCAGAAGTTTTATAGTATGACCCATATAAAATATATGTCTATAATACAAAAGAAAACTCAGTTCAGAATTTCTTCTAAGTGTCATTACAACAAAATGGTCCATAGAATCAACACAATAGAGGTAAGGCTTGCCATAGAATTACAAATGAAAAAAAAAAAGAAACAAAAGACAATAAACACTGGATAATTATCAAAATGTTGTTTTTATATAAGCACCTCTAAATCAAGAGCTTTCTGTTATGAGGCATCCTTTCTCTAGATGGCTATTCAGAAGCATCAAAATACTGAATATCAACAACAAAAAGAAAGAACCTCTCTATATCCAAAGACTCCTGGCCTTTTTGATTTCAGTAATTGAAATCACACAGCACAATTAATATTCATACAGCACAAAGGCTGATATTTAAAATTACATACGTAGTATTAGTTTCTATTGACCTATACCAATGCTTAGAATCGCTAACATATATATGTATATATACCCTGTACTTCTTTCCCTTCCCTTGTACTACCCTCACAACATTTAGCAAAGAGACAACTCACATCTGGAACTGCCATCATTTTCTGGGTGACAATGTTGTCCAAAATGAATGAAAACGCCACTTGGTCATCATCATCCAGCAATGGGTTGATAGCTTTCTCTAAGCGAGCCAATTTGTCTTCTTTCTGAAATAAAACAAACAAACAACAACGACAAAAAAAAGCCAAGACAGAGGTTTCCCTAAGATGTGATCACCACAGAAAACCTAAGAATAATTTAAGGTTTAGCTAGCTGTCTATGACCTTTGCCCCCCAAAATTTAACTCTGAATTATTATTCAGTTCCAAGCAAAAATTCTAAATAAATAATATTGCAGTAAAAAAGATAAAAAGGAATGTGTTCACAACTTCCTTAGGTAGTCTACATTCTATTCTTGTATAGCACAAAAATATGTTTCTCTGGGCACCAATAGCTTAGCTCCTACAACAAAAATACCTTCAGCAAGTTAGGTTTTACTATCATGCTGTCCTTCTGTAAAACTATTGCTGAAAACAACTGAACATTACTATTGACTAGTGACTTTTGTATAAGGGAATTTAACCCAATAAATTCATTTCTGACAGTATGATGGGAAAATTTTGTTTCCATTGCTCTACATCTTCAACATTTAGTCTTGTCAGTAATTTTAGCCTTTCAGTGGGTACACAGTGACATTTAATTGTGGTTTAAATATGCAGCTCTCCAATAATCAATCAAGTTGAGAATCTTTTCATGTTTACTGGCCATTTTGTTATCCTCTTTTGTGAAATGTCTACTTCAGTATTATTGTCATCATCATAATTGTACTTCTAGCCGGGTATAGTGGTGCACTCTCCTAGGACTTGGGAGAGGAGGAGGAGAGTGAGGCAGGGGGAATCGCTACAAGTTCGAGGCCAGCCCGGGGCTACATAGTGAGTTCAAGGCCAGCCTAGACTACATAGCAAGACCCTGTCTCAAAATTTCTGTAAACTTTTAAGGTGCCACAATTGTTTTTGTTAAGAAGACAGGATATAAATTATCTTTTAAAAATTAAAATCCCCCTTTGCCAAAACATTGATTAGTCTCTTTTAGCTACAGGTGAATTCCTGGGAAGTCACTTTCCTTTTCCCTTTCTGAAGTTACATAGGTTCTGGATCACAATCCAGAACTACTAAATATTGTACTATTTAATAGTTATGATGCCAGAGCAAGTTATTTTCTTCTACGGACCTAGCTTTCCCATCTACAGAAGGATTAGCTTATATAATTTCTAAGATCCCTTCCAGCTTTCACATACTAAAGATCTAGCACCCCCACATATACTCTTCCTTCTGGGAATTCCCTACTCCCTGAAGTCCACTACCCCACCTTCATATACCACTACCTTTCCCTCATTCTAATTATCTTACCTCCTTGAGTTTTTCATCACAGAGATCCAGCATGGATTGAGAGATCTGGGTCAATGAGTGCTTAGGTCCTACAGAAAAACAGTAAGAAACAGGCCCATTAAAAATGGAGGCAAGAACTGCTAATACCTCTCCACGTTTTTAGCACACTTAAGAATATAGCTGGGTATCCAGAGGTGCTCTGGCCGGGCATAGTAGCACATGCCTGTAATCCCAGCACCCAGGGGGCTGAGGCAGGAGGATCACTGCAAGTTTGAGGGCAGCTTGGGCTACACAGTGAGTTCAAGGCCAGCCTAAACTACATGGTGAAAACTACATAGCAGCAAACTACATAGTTCTGTCTGAAAAACCAAAAGACAAAAAACAAAGCAAAACAAAACAAAAATATATGCAAGACACCAGCTTAGCTATTGGGTTAGATAGATACACTGGTCTTATCTCTATTATTCAATGCCTAACACATAACAGGCGCATAATATAAATGAATAAACTAAATTCTTTTATTTATTTGTGTGCATCCATAAACGGGAATATTACAACCACCTATAATACCTTGAAAATGATTCTGTTGATGGGAATGAAAATTTTTTAAAAGATGGCTAAAGAAAAAAATGATTGATATATAATTTTTCCACACTTAATAGATACAATTTATAATTACAATATTTTTTATATAATTGCAGTTTTTGTTGGCATAACTGTGATGTGTGACGTTCTCAAATCTGGCTAATCCAAAGCTTTTGTTATAAAAGAATCTTCTTCATACATTGTATTATTTCGGTTTCCCTAAAATCCTTATAGAGAGCTTCAGTAAATCATTGAACCATCTGACCTTATACTCCGTGAATATGCTTGCCCTAATGTAAGCCTGTCATAAGAATAATTACAACACTTTAATTCAGCCAGTAATTCTACCTCTTTCAGTCTCTACTCTTTGTGTTAATGTTCTTCAGAACCTAAACCTCAACCTTATTCTCAGCTACTAATTATTTAATTCAGCATTCATTTGATTATTCATTCAACAAATGTTTAATGACACATCCAATGACGGGAATGTAAGAAAAAATAATACAGTTCCTACTACAGAAAATTCTTGGATTAGTGAAAGAAAATGACTTGAAAATAAATCATTGCAAGACAGTGTAAGTGCTTCAAGTATTTATGGATGAAATGGTACAAATAATGGAAATACATTCTAAACAAGACTGGCCAAATGCCAACAAATTGTTGAACTGGGTGGGTAGGTGCACTGAGGTTTACTTTCTCTTCTCTCTACTTCTGTGTCTAATAATTTCTATGTTAAAGTCAAAAATTTGTATTAGCCAAAAAGTACAGGCAACTGATGAACAGGTAAAATGTATTATCTATACAATGAAGTATTATGTAATAACATAAAGAAATGAAGTAGTGACACATGCAGTAATATGGATGACATGTTGAAATTGGTACTTCCTTTGTTTTTCTTTTGATGGCACTGGGAGTTGAACCCAGGGCCTCACACATGCTAGGTGAACACTCTACAACTGAGGTACATCCCTAGCCCTTTTTTCAATTTACTTTTGAGACAGGGTCTCACTAAATTGTTCAGGCTGGCCTTGAACTTGCATCCTGCCTTAGCCTTCCAAGGAGCTGTGATTACAGGCATGTGCTACCACACACAGCTTAAAATTAGTCATTTTAAGTGGGTAAACTGTATGGTAAATGACCTATATTTTATTTTTTTCGGTGCTGGGGATCGAACTCAGGGCCTTGTGCTTACTAGGCAAGCACTCTAACCACTGAGCTAAATCCCTACCCCCTTAATGACCTATATTTTAATAAAGCTGTTTGAATTTAAAAAAAATTCTGAGCCGGGCATAGTGGTGCATGTCTATAATCCCAGCACTTGGGAGGCTGAGACAGGAGGATTACTGCGAGTTTGAGGCCAGCCTGAACTATATAGCAAGACCTTGTCTCAAAAAAAAAATTCTGAAATATGATCAAAAGGTCCAGCAATTAGGGGGGATGCTAGTACAATATTTCAGAGAAAAGTGTAGGGCTTCAAGGCATCAATGAGAAGTAAAAAGGCAAAAGAATATATGCAGCATGGAGAGATACCTAAATTAACTTTTTTTTTTGCCACATTTTAACTGCATGACCACCTTAGTCAAGATATTTAAATGCTACCAGCCTGTATGTTTATCTGGAATATGAAGACAATAGCAGTACCCATTTCAAAGATGAAATGAAGAAAATAATGCAAGTGTCACTGGTAGTATTACTAATATTATCAACATCTGCTATGAGAAAGAACAGCACATCTGCAATCCCAGCACTTGGGAGGCTGTGCCAGGAGGACTGCCACGAGTTCAAGGCCAGCCTGAACTATATAGTGAGACCTTGTCTCAAAAAACCAAAAAAAGAAAGAATAAACCAGAGGGAAATACAAGTCTGTGAGAAATTTTTAAATTACTATTTTTTAAACTAACATTTCTACTTAATGACCCATCCATAGGTACCCTCAAATTCTGTATCTTCAAAGTCTAGTCTTTCCTTCTCACTCCCCTTACAATCTGATTTTAAGTAATTATCCATGCAACCTGAATGACAATGGGGCCTAATAAATTTATTCTTCCCTTATACATGTCTAGCACTCTACTCAGCACGGGAAATATGAAAATAGATCATACGGTTTCTCTAGAAGATCACAAAGTGGTCATACATAAACAATTTTGGCATAAGAGCTGTAAAAGCTGATTTAATTGATCTAGGAGACTTGGAGGAGAAAAAAATGAGTATTTTGGGCAACTTAGATTAAGTCTGTATAAAGGGATGCCATGAGCTGGTCTAGAAATATGAACGGATATGCACCAGAAAAGGGAAGAAGAAAGAGCATTTCCTTTTTTTTTTTTTTTTTTTTTTGGTGCTGGGGATCGAACTCAGGGCCTTGTGCTTGGAAGGTAAGAAAGAGCATTTCCTAAGAGAAGGAAAAGACTACAAAGATATGAAGAAATAGCATGAGATATTTAAGGAAATACAATGTTGAGTGTCGCAAGAGTTTACAGTAAGTATGGAAGCCAGTCACTGAAGACGAGATTAGATAAATAGGTTGGGCTAGCTTGTGAAAGGTTTTAAAATCTAGATACTACTGTTGTCCCATGTTTACAAATGAGAAAATTGAGGAGGCCATGAGAGGTTAAATAACTTATCCATAGTAACTCAATTAGTAAGTGCTAGTGCAATGATCCGTACTCTCTCTACTCTGAATCTCTACACTTTCCTATGAATTGGTGCTTAAAGATTCAAGTGGAAACCAGAAAACATCCTTTACATGCAGAGGCTACACTGTTTCCTCCTTTTAAAACTTGGGAACAGCCAGGCGTGGTGGTGCACACCTGTAATCCCAGCACTCGAGAGGCTGAGGTAGAGGATTGCTGTGAGTTTCAGGCCAGCCTGGACTACACAGTGAATGAGTTCAAGACCAGTGTGAACTACACAATGAAACCCTGTCTTAAACTACCCCCGCCAAAAGACTCAGAAACAGATTTCTTCCTCCCTGCCTTTTCAGCTTTTGAGCAAAGTGGACACATAACCACCCCTATAACTAATCTGTGAAATGAATCAAAGACACACATAGCAAATACGGTCACAGGCACATATTGTACTTTGCATAAGCTCTCTCCTCACTGAACGCATCTCTTTTCTACTTACCAAGGCCCATTTCTCCCTCCCACTACTGCCTATGCGACTATTTCATTTCAACATACAGACTCCAAATTCTCTAGAGGATATAGCAACAGTTAAATAACGGAAATAAAAAGAAGCAATATATTATAGTAAATGACATAAAATGTAAATAAATTACCTGATTTTCATACCCAAAAATACACTGATACACTGTAGTCCTTTCAGTCAATCCTATCTAGTCTGAATTTAGGATCAGTTAAAGGATAATTAAGGAACTGAGAGGTGACTTTTGCATCCAAGGAACAAATGATCTTTACCATTATAGGTTGCACTGTTTTTCACAATTAGCTCCAAATGTTCTCTGAACTCTTCACGAGATGGGTAGAGACGCTTACGCACATTTTCACGGAGTGTCTGGAGATCCATTGGTCGAGTGATGATTTTGTAGTAGTCCTTTACAACCTTTGCATTGACTGGAGTGTGGAAAGGGTAGGTCTGTGAAAACAGAGCCAGAACCATTCATGAGCAAAGAACACTTGCCAGAGCCAATACCTAAAGCCTATGACATTTCACCCATCTACCTACCTAGCCACTAACTCTCTAAGGAATCTTTTTGTATGGAACAGGTCTGTTTTCTCTACTAAACTACTAAAAAACAACAACAAACAAACATCAAAAAACTACATCCCAAAGAATTAAGAGTTCCAGATACCTAGGTCTATATACTATGGCCCTCTATGTATCTGAAATCACAGATAAAACAAAGGGCCTGCCATTCCAACTGTAGATATCTGATGCAATGAACTCACATTTGGAAGATCTCTCATATCATTGATGATAGACTCCAAGATGGATGAAAGTGTTACCATTGGGTCTGTCCGGCGCCGGTGGATGGACTTATGAGGTCTCTAAGAAATAAGAAATCAGAGTGCTTTTGCCCAAAAATGCCAACATTTCCTATATAGATATATTTCAGAAATCTTATAGTGAACAATATGCATAATTCTTAGGGAAATGCTATAGGGAGAACCTCAGGCTGGCAAAGCCATGTCACAGAAGGCTAGGAAAATTAATGAGAGCCTATCTGATCAGAAGGAGGCAATGTAGAAACTCACATTCAAATAGTCACAGTGAACAGTGGTTCCAACCCGTCGTTTCTTCTTGGGAGGAAGTTGCTGTTTAGGGAACTTGAGAACCAGGGATTTTCTGCGAACCTCATCAGCACTGCAATTAATAATACTTTTAGAGCACACATCCCCTACTTCTAGGAAAAAAGCAACTACAGGAAAAAGCCAACTGTACAACTTCAGCAGTATATAATCCAAGGATAACAAACTCTAAAAACATAGTGAACCTATTTATAGATTTGTTAAGTAAGGATTGGTATGGTAACTCTGAACTATTTTGTACTTATAAGTCAGAACAAATGAATAAATATATTAATAATCAGAGAAAGGATACAAATATGAAATGGGAGAGAATGAGGACTTGGTCTGTAGGTACTGTACAATTTGAATCAAAAAGAGTAGTATGAAGTTGTGATTTAAGTAGCCAGGCATGGTGACACAGGCCTGGAATGCAGCACTGAGGAGGCTGAGGCAGGAGGATTGCCTGGAGTTCAAGGCCAGCCTGGACTACACAGTGACTTCAGGGTAGCCTACACTATATAAGGAGATGCTATCTCAAAAAAAAAAACAAACAGACAAAAAGAAGTTGTGATTTAAAATACATGTAGGGAAGAGGGAAGGAGGGGAGGGATGTAGGATGAAAAAAAGGAATTGAGATGTGTTGTATACATGTACCAATTCCACATAAGCAATGTAAACATGTACTGCAAACAGGTATGAAAAAAGGAAGGGGATCAAGAGATGGGTGGAGGGGGGAGGGAAGGAAAGGAGAGGGGATGAAAAAAGGAATTTAGATTTATTATATACAACTTCCCACAAGGAATGTAAACATTATACACTACACACATATATCAAAAACTAAACTGAAATACACATATACTTCCTAGCTCTATTCACTAATAAACTAAACTAAACTAAAGTTTAGAAGCAATGACATCTCAGTGCTAAAATCACATCTAACATCCCTAAATAACATTCCTTCCGAAGAGAAATGGCTGATTGTAGGTCCAGGACTAGGAAAGCGCAAAAGAGTGCCAGGAAGCAAAGAAGTTCTCACAAATTTATAGAGTCCTTTCAAAAGAACACAGAATCGGTTTAAATGAGTTAAATGTAGGACATTAAGCATCAAAATTAATGATGTTGCCAGGTGTGGGGACACACGCCTGTAATCCCAGCACTCAGAAGGTTGAGGCAGGAAGACTGCTGTGAGTTCAAGGCCTGCCTGGGCTAATAGTGAGTTCAAGACCAGCCTGAACTACATAGTGAGACCCTGCCTCAAAAAGCCAAAAAATAAAAAAATAATAATAATGATACTAATTACAATACATTAAAGAAAGAATTTCAGAAGCCATAGTAATACTTTAAAAGGGATACAAGAAAGCTCTTCTTGGTACAAATCCCCTATGATGAATGTTATCAATATGTATATTGAAAATGTACCATTAAAATAAAGTTTAAAAAAAAAAAAAAGAAAGCTCTTCTTTACAGAAAAATGCCAGCTACTATAGAGAAATGTTAGATTTAGAAAACCCACCTTTTTTTAACCCTCAATGAAATAACTGAGTCAGGCAATGATCACCAGTGAGTGCTAAAACCAGTAAGTGTTAAAACCAGTAAGATCATTAGTGAAAAGGATATTCACACCCACAGGTTAAGTACAAAGGGAAAAATATACCTTTATTCCAGGACCTGAAGATAGTGAGGAATCCTGGCACTATGTGCTTCCTGATCATGATAAAGTACATAACATCATCTATGTACAGTGTCTGGCCAAAAATATTTAATCTGAATCTAGTCCATGAGAAAACAATCAGACAAATCCACAAAGTGGGTTATGAGACAATTGGTGTGGATTCTTCAAAACTTTCAATATCATGAAAAATATAAAAGGTGGAAAAGACAGTTTTAAATGAAGAGACTCAAAATGTATTTAATGTCCAGACTCAGACCGGATTCAGAACTGGGGAGGGGAAATGAAGGACATTGAGACAACTGGCAAAATTTGAATAAGGTCGAAATATTATATATTACTAAATTAATGTCAGTTTTCTTAGGTGTGAAAATAATACCATGTTGATATATTCCTATTCTTAAGTGATGTGTGCTAAAGAACTTGGGAATAAAATACGATCCTTATAACTAACTTACAAATGGTTCAGGGGGAAAAAAAGGCATATAACAATGAAGCAGATGTGGCAAATGAACTGGTGAATTTAGGAGAACAGTATATTGTATTCTTTTTTTTTTTTTGGATTTTTGAGACAGGGTTTTGCTGTGTAGTTCAGGCTACCCTTGAACTCACAGCAATCCTCCTGCCTCAGCCTTCTGCACGCTAGGATTACAGGTATGTGTCACCTCACCCAGCATATACTGTTTTCTTTCAACTTTGGTATAGGTTTGCAATTTTCAAACTAAACAGGAAAAATGTTTTTTGTTTTTGTTTTTTGAGACAGGGTGTGAGTGTGTAATCCAGGCCGGCCTTAAACTCACTATGTAGCCCAGGCTGGCTGCAAACTCGTGGGTGATCCTCCTATCTCAGCCTCCTGAGTGCCAGGATTACAGGAGTGAGCCACTACAACTGGCAGGAAAAATATTTAAACTCCATTTTATTATCAAATTCTCTGAGGCCAAGAGACATATGTATGCATAGTTTGTATGTTTCTTAAATCTTTTTGGGTAGTCTATTAGAACACTGACATTAGGGACCTTGCAATTATTACACCTGCCTAGCAATAGAATAGGAAAAGAGAATTGGCATCTATTATATACTACATACTGAAATATGTACTTTAGAGTCTCTTTCATTTTATCTACTTAACTTATCTGGTAAAGAGTGTTTTATTTTTATTTACAAACTAAGACACAGAAATGTTAGGTAACATACCCAAGGGTGAGTAGTGGAGCCTAATGAGCGCTGTTACTTTCATTACTGGCAAAAATTACTGAGAACAGGGGCTGGGGATTTAGCTCAGGTGGTAGAGTGCTTGCCTAGTAAGCACAAGGCCCTGAGTTCGATCCCCAGCACTGAAAAAATTACTGAGAACACTCCAAAGGTCCTGTACTCTCAGGCCCACTTCACAGAACACCGTCACATCTACCCCTGCCACCCACCAACATCAGCAACCTCCAATGTATCTCTCTCACATCACTTCCTGCTGCTCTTACCTCTCAATTAGCTGTTTGCCCAAGACAATCTTGGTCCCTTCAACCTTGATAAGTTCTTCATTATCATTATGAATGACTGTCTTTTCCAACTCCTCCTCCTGTTCCTCTGTCATGGCAACAGGATTGGAAGGTGGAGCATTTGTTTGGTAATAAAGGGGACAGAATTTGTTCGTCCTCATGTGCCCAATGGCACCACATGCTCCACATTTCAGCTGCAAAAGAAAAAATATCAACATGTCAGATATAAGCAGGCTGCAGAGGTAAGCAGGTAAAGGAAAGGCAAGGTAAAAGCAAGGTAAAGGACAAACAAGGACAGGTTCAGAACTTTCACTCTAATAGAATGGTTATACATCTATCAACAGAAGCCACTAGACCAAAGTCCATATGTGGAAATGACACACGAAAGATAAAATGAAATCCAGATACTAAACATTTCTTTAAAAAATCAAGGGGCTGGGGATTTAGCTCAGTGATTAGAGTGCTTGCGAGCACAAGGGCCTGAGTTCAATCCCCGGCACCACAAAAAAAAAAAAAAAAAAATTCTTAAAAATCAACTGAGGGCCAGGCATGGTGGCACACACCTGTAATCCCAACACTCAGGAGGCTGAGGCAAGAGGATTGCCTCAAGTTCAAAGCCAGTCTGGGGTACATAGTGAGTTTAAGGACAGCCTGCAATACACAGTAAGACTCTGTTTCAAAAAACCCAAAGAAGGAGTTGGGGATTAGTTCAGTGGTAGAGCGCTTGCCTAGCAAGTGCAAGGCCCTGAGTTCGATCCCCAACACCCACCTTCTCCCCAAAAAAATCAAGTGAGGAATAAAAGGGAAAGGATTTTCACTCTCAAGGTAAGTCACAAACTGTCACAATATTAAATCTGCAGGTGAATGGCTGCTAGAAGTCCAAGCATCATCAGCTAGCTAGGTAGATTCCCACAGCCCCCAGTTAAAACAAGGAAAAGGTTCAACTGTGTGGCTCTAGTATCCTAGAACTCAAGTTTCATTTGCAAAATGGGGCCAATACCACATCATGCTTATCTAGTATCATATATATAGAAAGGAACTTCAATACATGTTAACTGCACATTACAACTATTGAATACAATTTATCAAGTGCTTCCCATGATTTACTTTACTTAACACTGTCAGAGACTATCGTTTTATAGAAAAGAAAACATGTTTAGAGAAGTGAATGTCACGGAGCTATTAAGTGGCAGAACCAGAATTGAATCCAGGTCTTCTGTTTCCAAATTCATGGCTCTTTCCACTGTACCACAGTTGCTTCATCTTATGGTATACTTTATAGTCACATTGCACAGTAGTGCCTGCAGTCCTGAGCTGTTTTTCTTGTTTGTTTTGTTTTGGTACTGAAGAGTAAACCCAGGACCTTTATACCAAGCTACATTCCCAGCCCTTTTTATTTTTTGAGACAGGATCTTGTTAAATCACCAAAGTGCCCTGACTGGACTTGAATTTGCAATCCTCCTGCCTCAGCCTCACAGAATGCTGGGATTACAGGCATGTGCCACCATGCCCAGCAAGTCCTACCCAAGTGCAAAACAACTTGTATGCTATGTATGTTTTAGTTTGTTGCTTTTTTTCCCCTAATACTGAGAATTGTACCCAGTGGTACTCTACTCCCGAGCTACAACCCCAGGCCAGGCTGGCCTCAGACTTGCCATCCTCCAGCTTTAGCCTCCTGAGTAGCAGGACTGTGCCATGGTGCCTGGCTTGTTGCTTTTTAAAATATGTACAATTTTTTAAAAAGCATGGGGATGTAGCTCAGTGGTAGCATGCTTGTCTAACATGCATGAGCCTCTGGATTTGATCGCTAGCTATATTCTGATTCCTCCACGTAACAGGGCAATAGAAAACTAAAAAAAAAAAAATGTGACTACACACATACATGAATATACAAGTGAAAAAAATCCAACAAACCTATTAACTCCCAGAAAATATTTCAAAGGAAATATAAATGATATCTGATGAGCCAGACATGGTGGCACATGCCTGTAATCCCAGCACTCAGGAGGCTGACGCAGGAGGATTGCCGTGAGTTCAAGGGCAGTCTGAACTATATCGCAAGACCTTGCCTCAAAAAAAAAAAAACAAAACAAAAACAAACAAACAAAAGACATCTGATGTGAACAGTGACACCAGGTCTGATGGTGCTAGAACCACTCACACCAGGACTGATAACACCCACACTGCCAATTCAAGCTAGCTTTCCACAATATTGCTCTCACTCTCAGTAAGGGAGGATAATGAAAGCTAAAGGAAAAGGTATGCTTTCTTTCTTTGTTTTGTTAGTTGTGATCATGCCACATTACGCTTACTTTTAGGTCAGGACGCTCCTTCATTTTTTTGGGTTTCTTCTCAGGAGGACCTTTAAGCTTCTCCTTTTCCTGGTTCCGCTTAAGCCTCCTTAATTGTTCTTGAATCCTCCGCCGTTCTTTTCGCATCTCTTCTCGATGCTGTTCATCAAAAAGGGCAAATTTTCGACTGAACAGCCAGAGGGGAAGAAAAAAAATCACAAGACCATAAGAAATCTAAACCAAGAAGATTGTCCTAATAGCTAACATCTGGGAACTAAAATAATTCCATTCAGGAGGAAATAAATGAAATACCTGCCATTCCCAACTCGCGCTAGGTAGCCCTTCATCTGCATAGAGTGACCTCTACTTTTTTTTTTTTTAGCGTGAGCTCTTATACCAAGTCCCGAGTAATCCCTAAACTTTTTACAAACCAAACAATCAAATGCAAAGAACCCTGGTAAAATACAATATGCCTTTATATTTTGCAGCAAACATGAATTCTCCTGGTGATAATGGCTCTGTTCAAACCCAAAGATGTATATGCAAGTTGGTTCCCAATTATGACAGATTTCTAGGGACAACTGTACAGAATCCTATAACTAAGACTCAAGCAATGACCCCTTCCACACCATTATTATTCTCCCTATCATAATTCAAAGTGGTAAATAAAACTCACATGAATTCCTCATCTTTTGTGGTGCGTATCCGCACATAGGCATCTATGACAGCTGGTTTTCGGACCGTCTCACAGCGAACATACTCTTTCCCTTCTTCATCACGAAATGTGCGATAAATTTTGAGACAGCGACCAGTGGCAGAGGAGTTAAGGCTAGTCACAGAAGCTGTGTCATCATCTCTGTGATTGTTTCCTGCTGCTGCGGAGCCTGCTGCTGCAAGGTAGAAAGAAATTTCCAAATATCCCCCCTACCACCCAAATGGCCGTTTTCTTGGGGTTGAATGGAGACACTGATGGCTTCACAGAAAGCATCAAAATCAACACCAGCTCAAGACGACACTGATGTGTCCTTTCCTGATTTCATTTTACCACTGTTAATTTCCATTTTTACAAGTACAGGAAGTTCCCCCAAATCTTCAAAGAACTAGATGTCCACTAGAAGAGATAAAGGAGCCGTAGCTATATTCTGATTCCTCTGAGCAACAGGGCAATAGAAAATTCCAGGCCCGCAGCAGATGATGAAAACGCTCAAGTGAGCACCCAGAGAAGAACAGTGATATCACAGAAGTATGTCCAGAGTCTTAAGGCCTACTGTACATTTCTCAAAACTTGAATATGAATAGGAATCACCTGAAGGGGGAGGCTTGTAAAACTGTAGATTGTAATTCAGTAGGTCTGAAAAAAGGCCCAAGATTCCACCTTTCTAACAAATCTCCATGTGATGTGGATACTGTGGTCCAGACCACACTAGCAAAGGACCATACTATGGAAGGGTTATATTACATCTTTACAAAGTAACCAGAACAATGAAATTACACAAAACCTTTACAGAGAGGGAGAAACCAAGAGAAGACTAGTATAAATGAGAACAGTTATTAAAATCTTCATCTTTCATGTTTATCCTCTTGGTATCTACATCCAAGTTCTCAAATGTCTGACATCTATACTCTGAAGTGTCATGGAGACCTCAAAACCCACACATTATACATTCTCTTCTTAAACTTGCAAATTCTCTAAAATCAATGATCGAAACCTTAAGGTAGTCTTGATTTTTACCCTCTTGTTCCCCAATTCCCATGTCCCAAACCAATTCTGGGCATTACCATCATCTTCACCCTCAACTTCTGCAATTTTTGGTGATTTTTAAGTCTTTTAGAGGTGTAAGACTCTTTTGAAAATCTTCTGAATGCCATGAATCTTCTCCAAAAAAGGTTCATTTGCACAGAATTTTACATGTAATTTCCAAGGATTCAAGGACAACCCCCCAAAACTATCCACAGATTCTGTATTACAATCCATTACCCATAAGCATGTCCAACCTGTGGCATGAGGGTTGGACACACCTGGCTTGTTTGGCCAACACTGAGCAAAGAGAAACTGTTTTGGGCCACACATAAAATATATAATACAGTTAATGTATATAACTAACAAAACTTCCTTTTAAAATATATTTTATTATAACAGAGGTATGTCCAATGCAGGTTGGACTCACCTGGTAAATGCCCAGAGAGCTCACTTGAAGGAATACATATAGCCCTGGCTTGGCCAGGTACCTGACACAAAAGCAGCCTCTTCAATTTGTTCTGCAAAAACCTAGTCTAGATTGCAGAAATCTATCTTATCTATGGGCTTTTCTATATTCATCCCCTACTTTGTCTGCTTCCATCTTTCCCTCAGTGTCAGTAGTTTTTTATGTTTTTTGCTTTCTTTTTGTTTTTTGTTTGAGACAGGGTTTCACTATGTAGTTCAGGCTGACCTTGAACTCACTGTGTAGTCCAGGCTGGCCTCAAACCCACAGCAATCCTCCTGCCTCAGCCTCCCGAGTGCTGGAATTACAGGCCTGCACCACCACGCCAAGCTATTTATGCTTTTTTGATCCTTCTCTTTCTTGTCTGTGAAGCCACCACCCTCACCCAGTAGCATCCGCTGTAGCTCCTTCCGTTCTTGCTCCTCGCGTTCACGTGACAGCTGAGAACTGGTTTTCTTGTTCTGTAGCATGTTCTCAATATTCTTTCCCATTTCTTCAAAGTCACTGTCTTCAGCCGAGCTGCTGTCTGTGTCAGTTGATAAGACTTCAGTTGATGACAAAACCCTAGAAAGAAAAAAAAAATGTTAAATTAAGACCAAGAGAAATACAAAAGTATAGAAATAGCTAGAGAGAATAGGGTTGCGGGCAAGAGTAGAAAACTGGGGAAGTCGACCTTAAAAAGGCATACTCAAAATCCACTAAGAAGTAGGGCCCTTTACAGGGAAAGTTTACAAAGTTTTCATAGACAATTAGTAAAGAGAAAAGGTTACAAAAGTGCTGTTAACTTTCAGAATTCCTGGAGAGAAGGCGAGAAACCAGCACATGGGTCATTTTCAATAGCATATTACCATTATCTCACAACTAAGCCTTCAGAAAAAAATCCAATCTGTCATCTGTCACTATTGTTATGGCCATGTAGTTCAGTCTGGCCTCAAACTCACTATATAACCTAGGCTAGCCTCTAACTCACAGCAGTCCTCCTGCCTCAGCCTCCCAAGTGCTGGGACTACAGGCATGTGCCACCACACTCAGCCTCCGGCCTCTTTTTTTTTTTTTTGAGATGGGGTCCTGCTATATAGTTCAGGCTGGCTCTGAACTCACTATGTAGCCAAGGCAGACCTCGAACTTGCAGCGATCCTCCTGCCTCAGCCACCTGAGTGCCGGGATTAGTCATGCACCACCATGCCTGGCAAGCCTAGCAACTCTTGACATTCACAACTTATACCAAGCTGTTTTGAAGGGACTAGGTACTTCTTGCAGCACTATAACGAATAGATACTATACTAGTATCTCAGATACCTACCTAGTCCAATTTTTAAGCGATGATCTCTTCATTATAAAACAGGGAACAGCAGCTGGAGGTGTATCTTAATAGCAGAGAACATGCCTAGCATGTGCAAGGTCTTGGGTTCAATCCTCAACATCACAAAATCAAAACTAAACAGTATTTTGGACTTCTCTCCTTTCCAGTTTGAATTTTCTGCAATCCTAAAATAACATACTTGTTCTGTAGATCAAAGATGCGCTGACATTCCTCTTTATAACGCTCTTGATGTTCAGCAACAGAAAACCTTGATCCACGGGCAAATTTACTCATGGGACCCTCTCCAGAGCGGGCCTGTTCTGTTGACATTGTGCGTACCACGTCAATTACTTCCCAGCGGGACAACTTTTTAATCTATAAGACATATACACAAATATACATATAATACGCATATATATAATATACATATGTATGTGTGTCATATACATACACACACACACACACACACACACACACACACACACACACACACGAGTAGGGTCAGTTAGGGATTTCAAAGGACAAACCAAGGCACATGATTAGAGAGAGACAGGCCAAAAAAACATTACCCAAAGCAGAGTAAATAGAAAGTTTTAGGAAAGCTAACTCCGAAAAAGTACCCAAAACCTACTATAACCTACACCACAAAGTTCTCTGCATCTGCCTCCTAGCCTTTCTGCCCACATACAAAGCCTCTAGGAGCTCCCAAATTTCCCTCTTCCACACCCACCTCTTCCTCAGGCACGCCAAATTTACGCAGAAGTTGCTTGGCATTTTTCAGAGAAAGACGACGAAGGTCCGCATCTGTTCCAGTCACTGTCTTCTTCACTGGCTGGGGCTCCTTATCATCCTATCTCAAACAAAACCAGGTGAGACTCCTAAGTTGAACTAGAGATTGAACGCAGGCCCTTTAACTGAACTACATCACCAGACCTTTTTACATTTTTAAAAATTTTCAGACGGTGTCTCACTAAGTACTAAATTGCCCAGGTTAGGTTTGAACCTATGATCCTCCTGGCTCACCCTCCTAGAGCACTGGGATTACAGGTGGGCATCACCATGCCCACCTCTAAGAAGCTCAGCTATACATATTCGGCATGTAAGTCATTCCGCCAACTCAATCACTTTCCAGATCCCCCACACCGTTTATCTCCACTTCCAAGTCCTCATTTCCTTAGTTTCCTCCTTATAGAAACCCAGACAATCTTACCTTCTGCTGTGTCGGTTTATTTGGAATTTTCACATAGGAGAACCCTTCACCGCACCCTGTAGGATCTGCTACCCCAGTCACCTCCAGTAGACATTTGCCCTTCATGGCAGCAATGAAAGCTCTCGTGGTGTTCCAAGGAGCAGTGCGAACCTGAAGTACAGAAGAAGATTCTGAGGGTTGTAAAAAACAATTGTTCTATGTCTGGCCATTACCTAGAAGGGCAGGGCAATTGCAATGAATAATTTCATGCTTTCTTTTTTTTTTTTTTTTTAATTTTTTTATTATTTTTTACCAAGAACATGTATTGGTACATTGCATACATAATGATCATAATCAACATGGTTATTTTGTACCTGTACATGATACATCTTGGTTTTCCCCCCTCTTCCCCCCTTCCCCTCCCCTCCCTTCCATTCACCCACCCCTCCCTATTTGCAATAAGTGTAAC
>PVJO010016041.1:0-43215 GCA_004026905.1 Hystrix cristata | reverse complement strand
AACATTTCTCAGATGAAGAACTAAAAATGGCAAATAAATATATGAAAAAATGTTCAACATCATTGGTCATTCGAGAGATGCAGATCAAAACAACACTAAGATATCATCTCACTCCAGAAAGAATAGCTATTATCAAGAAATCAACCAATAACAAGTGCTGGCGGGGCTGCGGGGAAAAAGGAACCCTCCTGCACTGTTGCTGGGAATGTAGACTGGTCCAACCACCGTGGAAATCATTGTGGAGATTCCTCAGAAAACTACAACTAGAGGTTCCATTTGACTTGGCTATTCCTCTGCTGGGTATCTTCCCAGAAGAATTAAAATCATATCACAGTGATATATGCACAACCATGTTCATAGCAGCACAATTTGTAATAGCTAAGTCTTGGAAACAACCTAAATGCCCAACAACTGATGAATGGCTAAAAAAGATGTGGTTTTTCTACACAATGGAGTACTACACAGCCATAAAAAAGGATAAACTAGAGTCATTTGTATGTAAATGGATGTTCCTGGAGAACATACTATTAAGTGAAATAAATCAGACACTTATAAGTACACATCGAATTGTTTCTCTGATATGAGAAACCGTAAGTGTAAATAAGGACAAAGGGGTAGAATAGATATTTTGTTTAAAAAAAGAAAAAACAGAGATAGTATTCAAAAGAGAGAACTAGATAGAGAAAAGGGGGATAAAAAGAAGGTTAAAAGAAAAGTAAGATGAAAGGGGAAAAAATGGTAAAGTGTAGCTACACTTGTTGCAAATAGGGAGGGGTGGGTGAATGGAAGGGAGGGGAGGGGAAGGGGGGAAGGGGGGAAAACCAAGATGTATCATGTACAGGTACAAAATAACCATGTTGATTATGATCATTATGTGTACAACGTACCAATACATGTTCTTGGTAAAAATAATAAAAAAAAATAGAGACTCTTGGATCGAATAAGAACAAATAATTTATAACTAGAAAGTTGGTTAAAAAGGATGTACATATGTCTAAAAGTAACTGAGAAAGTTAGAAAGTAAGTAATGAAAAAAATCATATTTACATCAACATAAATTAATATAAACTAGCAATATTTGTACTATAGAAAACAAAATCGACGAAATATTTAAAAGCAGAAAGGAAAATAGCACAACTCATAAATGATGTGTGAGTCATAAACTGAAATAGATGATGAAAAATATACAAAGCAAAGGGAAATTTGTAAATTGGCCAGAAACCAATGACTATACCATAAATAAATATATACAAGATTTGAGTAAAACAGCTAAACCTTAAATTAATAGACCTAAGAACGCACACTCAAGAAATAGAACATATACATACATATGTATCTATTTGAAACAGTAAGAATATTGAAACCTTGGGTAATCGATGGCAAAAGGAATTTTAGCAAATTAAAAATTAATACTATACCAGATGAATTCAACAATCACAATGGAGTGAAATTAGAAATCCACGACAAAAAAGAAAGTCCTTCCAAATGTGTGCGCCTGAAAATGCCCTGTGCGCTATCTCAACAGGTGTAGAAGAAGAATACAAGGGGAACTGTACACTGTCTGAAGTGCCTGAACCTGAGGACACTCGCGTCAGGACCTGCAGGATGTAGCCGAAGTATTACTGGATGAACACGCACAGCCTTTCACTTACTTACTACAGCTGAACCTTAGCAGGCTGAATGTTTTTGGTGCGGGCATTGAACACATGAGCTTGTGCGTGCCAAGCACATGCTGTACCACTGAGCTGCACCCCCAGCTCTCGAATGTTGAAATTCTCAACTGAAAAGCTGAAATCAGAGACATAATCAAAGGGGCAGCCTTGAGGTGATAGACAAAGGGAGGCTTATAGCCAGGTGCCAGCCAGGCCTTGGCCACACTGTCCGGGGACAGAGTCCCCCGCTTTGGGCCTCTCGTGCTTCCGGTCACCCGGGCAGGTGCAGCCTTCCTGCAACCATCTCGCTGCTCTGCCCACTCTGTACTCTCTGCGGTACCCTCCCAAGGTGCTCCCAGGCTCAGACGCTCTTCCCGTCGTGCAGTTCTTGTTCCGCCAGCAGTCACCGCTCCGGACACACTTGGGCAGTGACATTGGGATTTCTGTGTCAGACTGCTGAACCTGCTCAGAGAGTGGCTGCTGGGCCCACGCCGGGTGGACCGATGTGTGTGTTTCTGGCCTTGTGTGCTGAAGGCCATCCTCAAAAGGGGAGCTGCCTGGACAAGCCTGCTGATGTTTTCCAAACTGTGATGTGAGTATTGGTTAATTATTCTTCATCCCCAGTCTTACCACCCGGTACCCACCGGCCCACCTATTTACACATTCAGCAACTATCCACATGCTAATCCTTTATCCTTCCCGCAACCCCCCACTCACTCACCCACCCAGCTGCCCACCCACTATCCATCCACTCATTACCCTGTCACCCATCTGCCCACCCTCTTCCCTACAGTCTATCAATTCATTTACTTGCCCATTCTTCCCCATGCACCTAGCCGCTCTCTGTCCATCATCAGCTGCCCTTCATGTGGCAGTTCCTTCCTACATCCCAGGAGGGCGCAGTGGGGGGTGGGGAACAGTGGTGCACCTCCATGAGTCCTCTGGAAGGAGAGCAGTTTTCCTTGCTCTGACTTTTCTTATGTCCACCCCAGTGAGAGTTGAGAAAGCAGCAGGGAATGTAAAGGCCCGGGATCTTCAGGCCTTGGTTTGGGTCCCCACTGGCCCCCTCAACTTGACTTCGTCCTCTTCCCTCCCTACTTGTCTCCTGCATGCCATTGCTCTTGTCATAGCAGAGTCCTTGTTTCAGCCTGCAGCTCTCGGGGCAGGGGACAGAGGCTGTTCCCTCAGTGGGAATGTGGCTGGCCTCGGGAAGGGCCCAGTGACAAGGGTCTTTCCCGAGTCTGCTGTCTGCATCCTCCCTATTTAGCAACCTCTCAGGATATCTGGCCCCTTTCCCAAGCACCCCCAGCCCCTACCCCCTCCAGCTCCCCTGGGCCCTCCCTGACTTCGGTAGAGTCCTTCCTGGCAACCCTCCTGCAAGCTGTCTGGTTGCCCCACGAGGTTGCCCCATCCCCGGGCAGAGCGGGGTCCCCTGAGGGAGGAGGGAAGGAGGGAAGAAGGAGGTCCTTCTCTTTCGTCCTCAGTGCAGCCCTGGGGAGGGCCAAGGGCAGCTGCTGGGTGTTGTGGGAGGAGGCAGTCAAGGTCTTCCAGGAAGCCGGCTGTGCCTGGATTCTTCCTGGGTCCCTGACAGGGGTCCTCCAGGGAGCCCCAGGGGTGAGTGGGGCACGGAGGAAGCAGGGGAGGCCCTGCCGCCCCTGAAGTCACATCTCCCCCACCTACTCTGATTCTGGGACTCAGCCAAATGAGGGCTGGGGGTCTCAACCCTGCCCCATCCTCAGTCCCAGGTGGATTCCCTTGGGAGCAGAGGCCTGGTGGGCGAGGGGGACAGGGCTCTGGAGGGAGGGTCAACTTGCATGGGAATGTGGGACCACCCCAGCCCCTCTGGGTGCCCCTGGGCTTGCTACCTCATCTCTGGGTGTCCCAGGTGCTTCTCCAATGGAATCGTCACTGACCCTCTCCATCACGCACATTGCTCAGAGTCCCCAAAGAGCAGCTTGTCCCCTCTGTAGGGCAGCAGCTCTGGGGTCCGTCCGCCAGGCCCTCTGTAAGGGGAAGGAGATCACAGCTCCTCCTCTGCCCTCACATGCAATCAAATGGACAAGCATGCTCTTCTCCCTTTGCACGGCACTGTCCTGTACACATTAGTTTGCAATTTAAAAAAAGTAGACATGACTGATCACTCTCCTAACCCCCCCCCCGCTGACCCGACTTCTGTCTAATTGCATATGATTTCCCATCATAAGGGATGACCAGAATCCATCCAGCCTCCCCTAGGATTATGAACATTTTAGTTGTTTCCATGCTTGGGTGAAACATACAGTTGCAATAAACATTTGTGCACATGGGCCTCACAAAGGGAAGCTTTCAGGGAGCAGGGCTGCTTGGTAGTGGCAGAGCCAGGTCAAAGGAGAGGCAGGGGCTGTGGCTTCCCCCGAGTGCCCCCAATCAGCATCCAGATGGGGACGGCCCTGCCACCTCCAGTGCCCACCTCTTGCAGCTGTATCTAGTTCCTGGTTTTGTTTGCATCGTCTTGTGCGTGGCACAGGTGGTGTCTTTTTATGTTCGTGTTTGAGTTTCCACTTTTGTGAATGGCTTTTGTAGTGGTTTCCTTTATCTTGTCAGCTTACCTGAGAGGTTTGGGGGTGAGGCTTTGCCTGTTCTAAGACTGCAAACGTGTTCTGCCAAGCCACTGTTTGTCTTTGGACTTCGATGATAATATATTTTATTTTACCATAGCTGCAGGACTGGCCAGGGCCCATGTGTGTCTGCTACAACTGCTCCTGAGGGTTCTGCCCAGGGAGCCTGACCTTAGACCCTCGTGTGCCTGTCTGCATCCCGTCATCTACAAAATCCTACAGCAAACACTGGTGAGTTTTGCAGAGCATCTTGAGTATTCTAGTT
Organism: Hystrix cristata; assembly: GCA_004026905.1. NCBI lineage: Eukaryota > Metazoa > Chordata > Mammalia > Rodentia > Hystricidae > Hystrix > Hystrix cristata. Next base: position 38,701 of record PVJO010016041.1, on the reverse strand, counting down.
TGTAATCATATTATCCTCCAGTAAAGCTGATTTTGCCTTTGTTTCCATAGATATACGCTCATTGAGTCTTTTTGTCTTGGTCAAGTAGGTGGAATTGCCAAACACAGGTCAGTAACACACAACAGTGAGCGTTCCTGTCTTGTTCTTCATTTGAATAGGTGCAAATTTAGTCTTTCGCATGTTTTGGTAGTTTTCTACTTATTTTACATAGAATTTAAAAATCAGAAAGGTTATTGAGTGGTATGAAAAACCTTTTAAATATCTTTGAACAAAAGTGTCAATTTTTGTCTTTTACATGTTGATGTAGTAGATTGTTGACAAGTTTCCTAAAGTTAAGCTGCTCCTCTATTTGTAAAATAAATTCTACTTACTCATGCTTTCTAAATACAATTATCTTCTTAATACATTGGCTTAGATTCAATTTATTTTATTTGGAACATTTTTTGGCATCAATTTTCACAAATGAAATTTCCTGCTACCTCATTTCTCACATAGTTCTAATGAAGATTAGTGTAATGTTGGCTTTTAAAAATGAATTTTGGAGCCAGGCATGGTGGCGCCCACCTGTAATCCCAGCACTTGGGAGGCTGAGGTAGGAGGATTGATGTGAGTTCGAGGCTAGCCTGGACTACATAGTGAGACCCTGTCTCAAAAAACCAAAAAAAAAATGAATTTTGGGATTTTCCATATTTTATATAGATTAGAATTATTTGAATAATGAGGTGGTTGATTTTGCATGTTAACTTGGCCAGGTCGAGGTGCCCGGACATGTGGTCGGCATTACTCTGGCAGTCCCTGTGGAGTTTTGATGAGACTGACTTTAAAATCAGTGGGCATTCAGCAAAGCAGTTTCTCTTCATCATGAGGTGGGCCTCCCCCAGTCAAGTGGTGCCTGGCTGAGCGAAGTCTGACCTTCCTGTGGCACCCAGCCCTTGGGGGAGAGCTGAGACCTGGCTCCCCCAGGTCTCCAGGCCACCAGCCACTTTGCCGATTTTGGGCTTGCTGATCTCCATAATCGTGTGACCCAAGTTCTTAAAATGGTCTGTCTCTCTTCCTCCTTCCATCCCAGTCTCCCATTTTGTCTTCTTCCTTCTCTCTCTGTGGAAACAGGATGCAGGCATATGCAAGTGCAACATACACTCATCCTAACAGCCCTGTTACTCAGGAGGATCTTGGAATCCTCTGATTTCTGAAGGTTAAATAGAACTCATTTGTAACAATACCAGTCTGTGCCTTTTACAGTGATGATATTTTATAATGCTTCTGATTTAATCTGTATTTTCTAATTGTTTTCCCCTCCATTTTCCAGGCCTCTTGTTTTGACTGAAATCTCAGTGTGCAACACCCCAGAGAGTCCAGCCAGTCTCAACCCTGATGAATGGAGTGTTTCCACTGCTGCCCAAGCTGGGTGCTGAGTGTTCTGAGCGAGCCTCCTGGCTAAACTGGGAATTCAGTGGCAGCAGGAGCCCTGGGTGGATTCTCCCAGGAAGGGGCGGTATCAAGGATGTGGTGACTGGTCTTCAATGTATGTGTCCAAGAGACAGCAAAACAATTTTGCAATTTACAGAAGATGAACATGAATGACAACAAGCATAGGAGAAAACCCTGAACCTGGATCGATGAGGGATTGCAAACTGCACATCCATGAGGTTCTTTTCATGTGCCGAGAGGATGTTTACAGAGCTATCTTTGGACGGGGCCTGGGATGTGGATGTGATTGTGTGATATTTTTAGAGACCACTGTAGTGTTCTCTGATAACGTTTTAAATGTCCGTACCCCAAGACCCAGCACTTCCTCTTCTAAGAGTTTCTGAGACATTCGTGTGTGACCTGCATGAACTCACAACCACGTTTGGAAGGATGCTCATGCAGCAGTGTTCGAGAGAGTCAACACTGGAAATATTAAGTGTCCACCCAAAGAGGAATATTTAGGCATAGTGTGGAGTCATCATTGCTACTCAGTTATTAAAAAGAATAAAAGAGAGCTGTATGTGGGGCAGGGAATAATGTCTGTGATGTATTGTGGAATAAAAAATCAACTTGGAGAACATGTGTGTAGTGTGGAGCATTTTTGTAAGTCATTGTATCTGTGTGTGAAATATCTAGAAAGTAGGTGCCAGGTTGTTAAAAGTGGTTAGCCCTGGCAGTGTCATGGGATAGGACTGGGGAGAGAATTTATATTTTTATATTATTCATATCTATGTAGCTGGAATCAAGAAATGAGCACGTATTATTTTGGCAATAAAACAAAAAGGATTTTTAGTGCTCGCGACAAAAACGCTGATGTAATTTTCCAGAAGGAGCAATACCAGGGCTTCTTCACTCTGGGAACTGAGCTAAATGTGACTTAGTCTTAAGGGAAACTTGAAAAAGCATTAATTCTATTAATTAATGCACTGGTAGATTCCATCTCAGCAAAGATGTCTTAATGAGGTGCCCAGGGCATCCGTTGTTTATCTTAGAATCAGCTCAGGGCCCTCCCGTGTCAGGCGGAGTGCTTGGTGCGAGGCCCCCCGGAGCCCCCGCCGGGCGAGCCCTCTCTGGTGGGCGACCTCTGTCCTGTCCCCATCCGGGTCCCTGTCCCGTGTACTTTACAGGGTCCTGGAGAAGTCACTTCAGGCAGCTGGGCTGCAGACTCATCTTCACCTCTCCCTCCCTTAGTGTTCTGGGGTAACCGGGACGAGGCCTACGCAGGTAGCTCCAGGACCGTTCCCGGCACGCAGCCGGGTCTCCAGAGCATCAGAGCCGCACCCCCCCCGCCCCGCCCCCGAATTTGCACTCCCCCTCCCGGCAGCCAGGAGCTGTCCGCGGTGCTGGCCGCAGGCGCGCGGCGCTCGGCCCTTGCGCACGCGTCCGGGCGGGGCGCGCGGGACCCGGCGTCGCCACTGCGCAGCCTCGCGCGGCCCCGGCCCGGCTGCGTGAGGCGTCCGAGCCCCGGGCGCCCGGATCCCGGCTGCGGCGCGCGCCCCTCCCCGGCCCTCCATGGCGCTCAACAATTTCCTCTTTGCGCAGTGCGCCTGCTACTTCCTAGCCTTCCTGTTCAGCTTCGTGGTGGTGGTGCCGCTGTCTGAGAATGGCCACGACTTCCGCGGCCGCTGCCTGCTGTTCACTGAGGGCATGTGGCTGAGCGCCAACCTCACGGTGCAGGCGCGCGAGCGTTTCACGGTGCAGGAGTGGGGCCCGCCGGCCGCCTGCCGCTTCAGCCTGCTCGCCAGCCTCCTGTCTCTGCTGCTGGCGGCCGCGCACGCCTGGCGTACGCTCTTCTTCCTCTGCAAGGGACACGAGGGGTAAGCGGGGCCCCTCCGTGCCCGCTGCGCCCCCGGGCCCTGGTACCCGGGAGCCCGGCCGCTGAGGCCTGCAGGGTCCGTCCTCGGCCGTCTCCGCTTCCGCGCACAGCGCCCTTTGTCTACGCGCACGCCCTGGGCATGGCGGTGACCGTCCCTCCCTCCCCGGGTGCCCTCGCCTCCCGCTTCTGGGCGCGGACGCCTCTGGGGTGCAGCGGTTGCACCGTCACGGCCGAGCAGGCCTGGGCCTTCCTGGGCTCCTCCGCCGGGCCCACCCTCGCCAGAACCAGGGACAGCGCCCGACCCCGCTGGGCCTGTGCTCTGCTCAGCGCAGGGGAAGGACCAGGCCCTACTGGGCACCGAGGCTTGTGGGGTGCCCTCCCCTCCTCCTAGGAAGAGGCCCCTTGAGGTGCACCCCTGGCGCCCAGACCTTGGCTAGGAGGTGCACAGGGCAGGGGCGGCCATGGTCCTGCTTGGTCATCCCAGGCCTCCCCCTCCCTCCATTCCTCACCTTTCCTGCTCTGCTGTGATTCAGAGCCCGTGGGATATGGTCATCTGGGCTGGGGTTCTCCTCTGGTGGTGCCCGTGAGCCCACCCACCCTTATGCAGATGAGAGATGGTGCTCCCCGACCTGCCCCACTCTGCCCCTACCCAGTCTTGGCTGTTCTTAGTGACTTATCACTCCTTGCAGGCAGCTCGGAGGCTGTGAGGGTGAGGACCCCAATAGTCCACCTCGAGAGCTCTGGGTGTGGAGAGAGAATACAAAGAAGGGCCCCAGGAGCAGAAGTCACCAGCGGGGCTGTGCAAGCCAGAGGAGGGGTGCAAACCTAGGACCCGAGTGTCCTGGGGCTCAGGCAGCTTCTCGAGGTGGGCCTCCTCGCAGACCTGAGCCAGGGCGGGATAGGTGCCCCCAGTAGTCCACCTTGCTAGGGCTCCAGCTTCTAGTGGCCGCAGCAGCCCTCTTTGCTCCTTGGCGTGGGACGTTTTCACTCTAACTGCTGTCTGTGTCTTCACATGGCCTCTTCTTTATCTCCCTTCTTCTCATGGACTGCTGGGTGTGAAGCCTGCCCTGAAGCTGGACAATTTCTTCTGAGACCTTTGATTTAATCATGCTTGCAAAGACTCTCTCTCCAAAGAAAGTCACAGTCACAGCTACCAGGGTTTGGACATAGCTTTTGGGGGGACACAAATCAACCGAGGTTCTGGACCTGGGGCCTGCAGGAAGCCAGTGTTGCTGTTCTCGGCCTGCCACCCTTCCAGACCTGGGTGATCCTGCAAGAGCAGTGGCCTGGAACATCTCATGGTCCATTTGGGCTGACACAGAGCAGCACTCTAGAGAGGACCCAGCTTGTGTGGTCAGTGATTTAGAGGTGGGGGGCGTGGGGGGCAAAGAGCCCCTGAACTGGCGAGACAGGACTCCTGGCCACGCCCGGCAGCCCCTTCTGTGCAGGCCAGGCAGCAAACCAGGGAACACCGGCTTTGCCTTTGTCATGCACAGCAAGGCCATTTTCCCTGGGAGGGCCGGCACAGGCCCCTGCATGGAAGGGACACAGGCTTGGCATCTCTGGGCTCTCTTCTTGGGATCAGAGCAGGCCTAGGAGCCTCACTGCAGGCCCAGGAACCTCGCTGCCATGCCCCGCTGACCCACTTACACTAGCATTCAGGCCAGGGGGGGACCACCATGGCCTTGCCTTCACCAGAGCCTGGATCTGGTGGCTCGTGCTCCCAGTGGTAGGACATATGGGGTCTCCGTCCCTCTGCTCCAGCTTTCTGGCTTGCTTGTCCATCAGGGGCGGAGTCCAGCCTTCTCAACTCCAGGGACGATCATGTGTAATGTCCCCTGTGGCCATCAGGAGTCACTGGCCAGGGCCACCTGGCTGTCTGGCCACCTGCCCTCTACCTTACCCACTGTACAATCCAGCTGGCTGTGGTCAGCGGTGGTGTCAGTGCCCAGCTGAGTTCTGGTTGTAGGACTAGCTTAGCGCTCTTGGGAACCATCCAGGGGGACCCTGGCCGGATGAACCCAGCTCAGGCCAGTACCTGATTCTTCTGTGTCCTCAGGGAAGAGCACAGGCTTGGCGTGTCGGAGTCACACACCATCTGTTGGGTGGATGACAGAAAGATGTTGGCTCCCAAAGTCTGGATGTTGGCTACCAGCTGGCCCTGGCCCTGATATTTTTGTGGATTGGGGATATGGCCAAAAGGTCCACCCTTCAGAGCCACTGTGCCAGTGAGTTCCGGCCCCCTGGGAGAGGCCAGCCCAGAGCAGAGTTCCATCAAAGGTGTTGGCCAGGCCACATAGACCAGGCGAGCAAGCATGAGGCTGGTGAGGGGATGCAGGGAAGCCAGGGATGGGACAGGCATGCTTAGTGAGCCCACGTGGTGTCCCCTGGATGCCTGGCCATGGAGGTCACCCATCAGTCCCAGTGTTAGAGGAAGGGACTGTGCTCCCTGAGGACTAGGTAGCAACCTCAGGGACTGCTGAGTTCCCCACCCTGTGTCCTGGTCTTGAGCTCTTGGGCAGAGGGCACCTGCTATGGAGAGGGTGGCATCCTGAAGCTCCCTCAGTAGTTGCTGAGTGAGTAAAAGAATGGGCTGAATCAGTGGCCCCGGGGGCTCAAGGCAGACAAGAGGACTGAGGTAAGCCTGGGCCTGGGCAGCTCTGCTGGAGAGGAGCCCTCTGAGCTGGGCTTGGCAGCAGTCTGTGATTGACTGATTGATGGGCTGGGGAGCACTGGGTTAAAACGACCCATCTGCCTGCCCACACCTGTCGCTCAGCCTCCCAATTGCTCCTGGCTTCCTAGGATAACTGTCGCCATGACGACAGCACGTCCCAGGCTGGGCACCCTCAGAGCAGGGGGAGAAGGACGGTTAACCCTTTGTGTGCTGCACTCCTGGTTCTTGCCTGCTATTCTGTCCTGTCTGTATGTTGGGGGACAGAGAGGGGTGGCATTGTGAACCAGATGAGGCTCTAAACACCTGCGGCCCTTTAAAAATCTGGAAGGCCAGACAGGTTCCATAGAAACTGACCAGAAGGGGATGAGAAGAGTGGAAGGAGGCTGTCTGCCAGCAGTGGCACAGCACAGGGACCTTCCCTGCCTGGTGGGGAAGAGAAAGTGATGGTCACTTAATAGGGATGCGGCTGGGATGTCTGTAGTCAGCAGATGATCTGATTTCCTGACCGTCGGGCTTGTGCCCTTGCTGAGGCAGGAAGGGGCAGAGGGCCTGGAACTCCGGTGTCCCACATGGCGCCAGGCATTTGCAAGGACAGAGGGGCTGTCAGGGAGACCCACCCCAGGGAGCCCGGCCCCCAGGGGATGTGAGCCATGCATCTCCCTGTCTGGAATTCTAGCTGCTGCACCCCTACTGGAGTAGGACCAGGAGTGGCAGCTGGATGACCTGTCAGGAAGGGGGAATGCTGGGCACCCAAAGGTGCTGCAGCTGGATGGGGTCCTGGGGAGGGCAGCAGGCACTGTCCAGCAGGTAGAGGGATGAGTGTACCCAGGGAGGCTCTGACCTGGCTGCCCTGACCACCCAGGCCACTAGATGCGTGGCTTGGTGGCTGCCCTGCTGTCCCCTGACATGAGCTGCCAGGTGGGAGAGCCCAGGTGGGCTGTGCTGGCCCCACTCTTCAAGCTCATCTAGCGCCTGGCATTTGGTTCTCGTGTGTGACCCGCTTCCTGCACCCTAGGTTCCTGGTGGTGACACTGGCCTTAGCCCTGGACACCGCTCCAGGTAAGCCCAGTAGGAGCAGTGGCCAGAGGGCCATTCACAGAGGGCAACATCCGACCTGGGATGGCATGGGACAGGGCAGGAGCACAGGGTTGGTGGCCATGTGTCACCCTTTACTCATGCAGGTCCCCTGGAAGGGAACGCTCAGCCAAGTGAGGGCGAATGCAGGTGCTGTCTGGGAACAGACTGAGGAGTGGTGGTGTCAGCCCCAGGAACCACAGGGGTGTGCGCTTGCTGCCGGGTGCGCAGGGCAGCCCCCAGGCAGGGTGGGGAGGGAGAGCCCTGAGGCAGGGGTCTGAGTAGAAGGGCCATCCCTGGGCATGGGAGGCGTGGGACAGTTCTGTGGCTGCTCCTGGTCTTCAGAGGCCGTGGGCTGTGGGCCAAGGGAGGGCTTGGGCTTGGCCAGGGCCTGTAACTGTGCCCTTCCCGTCACCTGTGGTCAGACTGTGCTCCAGACTCCGTCCCCAGTGTGTGCACATGAGAGACCTGTGTCCTCGCAGGGCTATGCCATCTGCCCAGCAGTCCCTGAGCCAGCCTAAAGCTGGGCACAGGTGGGCTTGGTTTGTCATAGATGTGTCAGTCTCCTAGGTCAGGACTACACACTCCTGGCCCTGTCCTGTGGATTGATGCAGAGGGTTTGTTGCATGACTGAGTGGCAGATGAGCCAACAGGGCCCCTTGTTGCCCTGGTTGGCTGACAGGGACTGAGGTTTCCTAGTGGAGGGTGCCAGCTGCACCCTTGTTTACCACCCTTGAGACAGTTTAGCCTGAGACCTCACTTAATTTTCTGTGCTGGTGGCGCTGGTGTGACCCACCTTGGGGTCAGCAGTTCCCCATCCCCTCATTGCCATTGCCATTGGAAGGACAAGATCCCAGACAGGGCAGTGGCCAAATCCTGCCAGGCTGGGGGTGGGCAGGGTTCTTCCCCAGCCACCCTGTTGCCCCTCTGTCTCGAGGGGTCCCGGGGGGTCCCACTGGATGGGTGGCTTCTCCCACCTGCAGCCCAGTGGACCCCAGGCTCAGCCAGACTGAAGCTCCCTGAGGGCCCTGGAGGTTTTGGGAGAGGAAAGAGTCTGACATGGCGGTGTCCTGGCTACCTGTGTCCTGTGCCCCAGTGCTGGCCCCACCTGGACTCCTCACACTGCCTTTGTCAATCTGGACTGTGTCAGCACTGCCACTGGCTGGCCTTTAAGGCTTCAGTGGGCCCATCAGAGTGGAGCCCGTGGCCTGTCTCTGGTGAAGGTTGTGCCGGGGTGTGAGGATGCACAGAGCAGTGTCCTGAGCTCTGCATACCTTGGCCTGCAGTTACTGTGTCAGATGGAGGGCTGCGTGCTGGAGTCTGGCAAGGGCTGGCTTCCTGGTTCTTGGGCGGTGCCTTCTTGCTGTGTCCTCCTGTGTTATAAGGATGCTGACTTCATCCTGATGGCTCCACCCCACCACCTGACCACCTCCCAAGTGCCCTGCCGACTAATACCTTCACCTTGGGGTCAAGATTTCAGCATTATAAGCTCATCCTATAGCTGTGGGCGGCTGTGTGGGTAGATGGCCTTGGACAGTGGTCTTCGGGACAGCTAGGGTCAGTGCCTAGGGCTGGGGGGCCTTGCACAGGTACCTTGCATTTCCACGGGGTGTTGGCTCCCATGCATTGGAATGGGTGATTTTAGGTTCCCGTGTTGGTCCTTTCTCCCCTGGCCAGTGATGGTGACATGGTCCCAAATCCAGTCTTTGTAAGGACAAGATGGACAACTCAGGACTGGCCTGGGGAACTGCAAGACCCGAACAACAGCAGTGATTCTGGGGTTAGGCCCTTCCACATTGGCGTCGTTGCTGGGGTGAGGTTCTGGGTGGCCCCAGCATCCCTCTCTCTGCCCTGCCTGCAGCTCCTTCTTCTACGCCTTCCTCAACCTCCTGGTGAGTGCCTTTGTGGTCTTCCTGGTCTTCATCGCCAGCACCATTGTGAGTGTGGGCTTCACCATGTGGTGCGACGCCATCACCGAGAAGGGCACCGTGCCCCACAGGTGTGCTGGGGCCCACCCTTCCCTGCACCCCACTCCCTGCAGGCAGTACCCCTCATGCTGCCCACCTGCAACCACCTGGCCAGCTCTTTCCCTGAGCCCCATGCCCAGTGCCTACAGCATCACACAGAGGCCCCTATGAGCCAGAGCCTCAGATGGGGGTGGGGTGGGGCCCAGGGGGTCAGCAGTTCCCCGTCCCCTCATTGCCATTGCCATTGGGAGGACAAGATCCCAGACAGGGCAGTGGCCAGATCCTGGCAGGCTCCAGGTGGCCATGTCTGAGACCCTGGTGTCTCTCCTGTGCTTCCTATGGGAGGTAGAGGCCCAGGGTGGGTGCTGGATTGGGCTTTGGTCAATGGGGGTGGGATGGGGCAGAAAAGAATGGAACAGAAGAAGATTCTGGGGGACAAGGTGAGTCTCTGGCAGGCAGTTGGGGACCTTTGGGGACAGAATACACACTGAGCTCTGAGCTGGGGTAGCTTCGGGGTTGTGGGGTACCTGGGGTGAGTGTGGTGACTGCCTGTTCCCTGGGCAGATGCTTGCTGCCCGCACGAAGAATGCCCAGGCCCTGGAAGGCAGGACCTGGGGTCACCTCTTCCTGAGGCTCTGCCTTCTTTATTTGGGCAGAGTCAGACCTTGAGCCCTCAACATCTAAAATAGGGGACAACAGAGAAGGGACAGGGGACCCCTTGCCTGTTCTGTGCCTGCATGCTGGGGCCTGGGGCACTGAGAAGGGTGGCGTGAGTGCTGGCAGCCCCTGCCAGGTCTCTACCTGCAGCTAGGAGCTGCTGCCCTGGCCTTCACTGTGCCTGTCCAGCCGTGGGCTCCCTCGGCACAGGCAGCCTGTGGGGTTTACCCCAGGTGCCCTCACCCTCTTGAAACCCTTCCCCCAGCTCCTTCTGCAGCCCTGGTGGGGTCCTGTAGACAGGGAGTGTGGGGGCTTCATGTCGGCTTCACCCCCTTTGTCAGCTCCAGCTGCCACCCAGTGGGCTATGAGTTGCCTGCGTCAGACAGAGGGTGCCCAGCAGTGTCCCCAGTGTATATTGTGGGGCAGTGTGGGGGGACTGTGGACCCCTAGCCTCCCTGCACCCTTCCTCTGAGGACTGTGGCCGGGCAGTGAGGACAGTGGGCCAGAACACGGGGACCCCGATCTGAGGCTGACGCAATCCTCTGGCCACCCGGTCCCCTTCCCTGAGTCTGTGCCACCAACAGGGACCTGAGGCTGACCACAGCAAGGTCCCTGGGCTCCCTGTCTGTCCGCTTTGAGTCATCAGTTGCCATCCTTCCTCGTCTTGCATTTCAGCTGTGAGGAGCTGCAAGATGTTGACCTAGAGCTGAACGTGGACAACTCTGCCTTCTACGACCAGTTTGCCATTGCCCAGGTAGGCAGGAAGGGAGCCTGCATGTGACACTCCTGACCCCTTGAGAGGGTCAGGTGGCAGTTGAGGAGGCTTCCTGGGGGTGGGCAGAGAGCTGAGTCTAAGGTACTGAGCAGAGTTTTTGAGGGTGATGTGGGGGGCAGGGCACGGGACAACATGCCCAAGCAAGAAGGTGCCCGAGTGTCAAGGAGAGCTGAGTGCCGTGGCGGAGGGGGTTTGGGAGAGCTGATGGTGGACGGGGCCTCCAGCAGGGCAGCATTCAGGTTCTGTTTCGGTCCCAAGACTCCCTTTGGGATGAATTCTAGAAAGCCAAGCCTGGCTCCTCTGCACCCAGCAGGGTCTTGGCCTCCAGGTCCAGCCCCAACCAACGGTGGATGGCCTGAGGACCCCACCATGGCCAGGAGCCCCCTCGGGGGTCTGGACACCGGGATCTGGGGGGTCTTTGCTGAGACAAGCTGAAGCGGTCAGAGACACCTTCACGCAAATTTAGTGGGAGATGCTTCGGACCTAACTGCCAATTAGATGGCCATGCTGAAAAACTCACTCCAGTGAGAATCAGTGATGTGCAGACCTGGGGCTGATTAGATTATTTCTCCTCCAGCTGTTTCGAAATAGCAGCTAAAGGTCAATCTCTTCCAGTGGCTGGAGGGGCTGTGACTTACAGGCTGTCCTCACAGCTAAGGGCCCAGTTGATGGGAGGAGAGTGTGCTGCCCGGCCGCTTTCCTCCACCAGGGACCACACCACTGAGGGTGAGGGCAGCCCAGTGCCTGGCCTTTGCACAGATTTAGGTTCTCCAGGGATATGGGGTTGACCATCACTGCAGGGGGTAGGAATATTGGCTTGTGGGCCTCCTCCTGCCCCTCGTCTTCCCCAGGGCCAGGGCTGGTCAGTTGGGGCGCATGTAGGCTGCTGGCCCTGCCCTGATGCTGCTGCCTCCTCGCAGTTTGGCCTCTGGGCCTCGTGGCTTGCGTGGCTTGCCATCACCACACTGGCCTTCCTGAAGGTCTACCACAACTACCGCCAGGAGGACCTGCTGGACAGCCTCGTCCATGAGAAGGAGCTGCTGCTGGCCAGGCCGGGCCCCCGCACCTCCTTCCAGGGAGAGAAGAGTGCCGTCATCTAGATAGGCTCTGCTCACAGGCCCTGCCCTGCCAGACTAGCCCTGCATGCGACCCTGGCCCTGCCTGCAGTGATGTGAGTGCCCGACTCCTGCTGAGGGCCCAGCAGTGGGCAGTCGGGGCAGAGATCTGGGCAGGGCCATCCACGCTCTGCCTCTGTGAAGCTGAGTGTGTGAGTACTTGAGTGTGAGCACACGTGTGTGTGCATATGTGTGTGGATAGGATGCGTGGGAGCAGACCACAGAGGTGGGGTGCCCGTGAGCTCTGGCACACCTGCATCCTGGCCCCCAGAAGGAGCCCCCCAGTCTGTGGTCAGGGCTTCCAGTGGCCAGTGACCCCCAGCTGCTCACCCAGCGGCAGTGGAGCCTGGTGTGACGGGCTGGGCTCTGCTGTCCCCAGAGCTGTGCACATTGACTGCTTGGCTGGGGAGAGCCAGCTCCCTCTCTTCTTGGAGTTCCTCTGTCCTGCCCCAGGGAGGGGGCCCCAGGATGGAAGAGTCCTCTCCCCCAATGTGTTCCCAGCATGTTCTCTCAGCTCAGGCTCTGGTGTGGATCTGGGCTGCCTCAAGGTGTCTGGGGTATTCAGCCAGCTTTTCAGGGTGCTGGGCAGACAGGTGCCATCCTGGGGGTCCCAGGCCAGGGGGTGAGGAGCACCAGGTACTCGGGGATGGTGTTTGGACAGAGTCTGAGCCTCCAAAGCTGATGTCACCTTGGGCCACTAAGCACTGAATATGGGGACCCTTTCTAGCCCCTTTCTAGCCATCTGTCTCCCACACGTGGTGTTGTGGCTCCTGCTTTGCCTTTGCCTTGCCCCCCCCCCCATTTCTGCTGCAGCTATCTGGGACCCCAGAAGGAGCAGGAGCAGGGCACAGTTTCCTGGGCCCACAGACCCAGCCCTGCCCCGGCCTTGCCTGCCTGGGCAGCTGCCCTCTCAGGCCCCTGGAGCCAGTCTGGGGTGGCCTGTATCCAGGCGGGCAGAGGTCTGGGCATGAGGTCCGTCCAGAGTGGCCTCTCCCAGAGCAGGAGGGCAGGGCTGCCCAGGTGCCTGCAGTGACTGACTACACCACACTGCTCCCAAGACACCTCAGCTTCTCTTTGGCTTTTGGTGAGGACACCATGTTTTAGCTCTATTTCCGGCTAAATTGAAAGCAAAGATCTGCAAGTTTCCATGTATCTATTTCTCCAAGTCAAAATAAAACTACACAATGGAGTGTCCTGGGCATGCGGAGTTTGTTCCTGTGCCCTCCCTGCCTCCCCCCTGCTCGCTGCCTGCTTGCTGTGTGCTCAGCTTCTAGTTCACGGTTTGAAGATGCATTCTGCTTCCTTCCGGTCCTTCCAAGGCTCACGAGGGGCCATCTTCCTGCCCATGTTTCTGGGACTCAGGTCTCTGCTCCCCATGCGACCCCCAGGGTGAGGATGGACTGGGTGACTTCCTGGGGGCAGCACTTAGAAACAGTCGGGTGTGAATTTGTGGACCTCGCAGGTCACAGGAGTGGCCCTCGCTGGGCCCCGCTGCAGAGCAGGGGAGCATCCTCCTGGGGAGAGGGGACGGGCAGCACCCGCAGGCCCAGAGAGGGCTGAGACTTCCCTTTCTGAGCCTCTGGAGCACTGGGCAACAACGAGGGCAGTCATTATGGTGATGGCTGTTGCTGGAGGTGCCTGTCCCCTACAGTGATCCTCCCCAGGCCACTTCTCTGTGGGGCTCCTCCACCCTGGAGTCTCTGAGGCCTGGGGCAGGCAGGGAGCAGAACACAGCTGGGGAGCACGGGGGCCTGCAGGCCTCGCTGGGGGACATGGCTCAGGGCTCAGTGGGCCCCAGGATGTCCTGAAGGGTGGCTGAGAGGACCATAGAGGGGAGGGGAGGCCCTTGGTGCCCAGCAAGAGCTCTCACTGCCGAGGTGCTCCCTGGCCAGCCTGCCTGGGATTTCTCTAAAATCCCAGCCTGGAGGGTGCTGCAGGTACTTTAATGGAAAGTGCTTCTTCCACGTGTGTAGTGGGGACGGATGCTGAGGGTCAGTGGCCATCCACACCCGCGAGCCTCAGCCAGGCCCTGGTGGTCTCCCCTGGCCACCACCCCAGGTGGGTACAGCATCCTCCACAGTCCCTCCTGGTGTCTGACCTGGGCCTGGTCTGCCTCCTACTCTGTGCAGGGTCTGTGGGGGCCCTGGGCTCCCTTAGCCCGGTCAGGCAGTGACAGAGCCCCAGCCACACAGGGCCACAGTGACCTTGGGCCTGCAGCAGGTGGCGTGGCTCCAGCTGGGCTGTGTCCTGGCACAGGTGGGGGGTGCTGTGTTGAGGGCAGTGGGGTGTGGGCCCTTTGCCCCTCGCTGTCCTCTTCGCTGCCCACTGCAGATGCCCCAGCTCGGGCTTCCCTGGCAGGGTCAGACCTGGACAGGGGGACAGCGGCCCATAGTGGAGTCAGAGGGAAGTCACCTTGTCCTTGAGGGGGTGCCAGGTGGCAGCAGAGGCACATCCTGCCCTCCTGAGTCCGGCAGATGCAGGCCTGTACTCAGTGGCCCTCAGGTCCCATCAGGCAGAGGTCGGGTGAGGCTGGGGGTGGCAGCTGTGAGTCCTCTCTCTGGTAATCTCCCAGTGCACCCGGCACGTAGGGAGGGCGAGAGCTGCACCGAAAGGAGCAGGGCACCTGCCGCATCACCCCATGTGTCCCCTATCCCACTTGGCCCCCCAGCAGCCTCGTGGGGTCCTCAGGTTGTGCCAAGCGCCAGCTGGCAGAGCTGTCTCCTGGTCAGCTCCAGAGCTGAGACCAGAAGACCCAGGGGCTCCCCAAGCCTCACCCACAAGGTGTCCTGTGAAGACACCGCCTGCTGGCTGCGGTCAGAGCCTCAGGAGGCAGTGCCAGCCGGTGAGGGCCATGCGCCAGAGGCGCAGGACAAGGACCAAGAGCCGGGCCTGGAGGTCTTCCAGGGCCAAGGTGATGGGCTCGACCCGGCCAAAGTACAGGCCCAGTGCCACCCCAAGCAGGACGCACAGAGACAGCCGTAGAAGCAGGGAATCTCTCTGGGGTGTGGGCTGGCCAGGCGCTGTGGGAGGGGAGGGCAGGTCAGTCCCAGCCCGCTCCAGCCTCCCAAGGAGGACACACCCCTCCCGTGGGGCGCTCAGTCCTTGCCCATCAGGATGGCGCTCTGGTGGGTCCCTGGGGTGACGTTCACGGTCCCCCCAGGACATGGACACAGCCCATCCGTGAGTGAGTCAGACTGGACCCATGGAGAGGGTGGTGCGGCCCACCTGTGTGTGTTAGGGGTGATGGCTGAGGAGCGTCCCTGCTGAAGGGCCAGAGAGTGTGCCACAGGCTGAGGTGACTGGGTGTGTGGGGGTGGAGAGAGAGGTTGCCCCATAGGGTGGAAATCCAGGGCCCAGGCACATGGGCTGAGGCTCAGGACTCACCTTTGACTATGGCGGTGGGCTCCCTGTGGGCGATGTCTGTGAAGGAGACCAAGATGCCTGGTATGCCAAGTGCCCTGCGTTTCCTGCCTCAGCCATAAAAGCCGTGGCCAGCGCAGCCCTCTAGCCCTCACCAGAGGACAGTAGTGATGGATAAGCTGCCCCAGGTCCCCTCCTGCCCCATGTCCTGATGGCCCCATGGGTGTTATTGGGGTTCTGCCAGGGACCACAGGACAGGGTCTGGGGGCTTCACCTCAATCCACCCGAACCCTTGCTGCCAGCCCTCTGCTTGCCCATACACCCTCTTACAGTGGACAGCCACCTCTGGAGGCTCCCGGAACCGCACGTGTCTCGAGGTCCTCGGTGGCTCAGCCCCATGGGGCCTGCGCTCCGGCCAGCTCCGTCTCAGGATGGAGGGGGGGCACTTCCTCTCTCCCTCCTGGAGACGGGCAGGGGGAAGAGGCCATGAGCCCCTCCTGCTGGACACTGGCTTCCCCGACTACCATCCCTGCTGTCTCCTCTGGGCTTTGTGCAGAGGGATCTGCTGTGCAGGACCAGAGAGGTGTGCGGAGGTCCCAGCCTGTTGGCACCCGGGCCTCAGCCCCCATAGCCGGCTGCTCTGTCCTGGTGGACTCAGAAGTCTAAGTGGATGAGGCCAATGAGCCAGGGCCAGGTTGCAGTCTGGGCTCTGTGCCTCACCAGTCCTGGGGGAATTGGGATGACTTTACATGTCAGTGATGAGAGCAGCAACACTTCAGAGTGGGTGGCAGTCAGTTGAGGACCCTCTTAGGACCTGAACTCCCACAAACTCACAGCCTTCCTGGGGACCAGAGACAGGGCTTGTAGCTCGAGCATGGCCAGCTGTACTACTCCCAGAGCCCTGGACAGGTGAGGGGTGCTGGCAGCCCTGACCCAGCCTCAGCCCCAGTGAGGAGTACTCCCATCTCCTGGGGTTAATGCCAGGCCCCCGGCCCCTTGTCCTCGGCACAGTATGGGATGCCAGGCTGCTATTCAGGCCCCAGAAGGATCCAAGGGGGCCTTGGAGCATGGGTGTGTGTTGAGAAGCGGGGTTCAGTTCAGTGGGTTTGGGCCAGGACAGAGAAAGGGTGGCTGGAGGCCTTCCCAAGGAGCTGGCCTCTTTCTTCCTGGCTGTGCTCCGCCTATCCCACATGCCACTGGGGCCACCTTCCGGCCCTGTACCCTCTAGCTTATCAGCACAGCCTGGGTTTGGAAGACGGATCACAGCTTGGGCCTTAGTGGACCCGGTGTCCTCATCTGTGACAAGATGCTGGCTATTTGGAGGGCAGGAGCACCTGGGAGCCAGGCGCCACTCATGCCCACACCTGCACCTGGCTGTGAAGAGGCTGTCTTGCCAGACTAGGACCGCCTGGTGCTCAGGGCCTCAGGCTGGCCCCCTGGCTGGGGCCACATCAGCCTCAAGTCTGAGCTCTGCCTGTGGACCCCCCTTGCTCACTGGAGAAACTGACCCTTTATCTTTCTCCTTGTGTCCTCGTCCCCTTCCTCCTGGACTGAGGGTGCCCACTGACAGCCGGGTGATGCAGCCTCCACCCTGGGGCCCTCCCTGCCCCCTGGACTCCCGGGATGTCCATCCTTCCTCCCTGCCCTTGAGTGCTACTCCCCACCTGGCCCTGGCTGGATGCCGTGCAGAGCCTGGTGCTCAGTGGCCCTACCCCCGCACACTCCAGCCCAGTCCCTTCCAGTCCCATAGCCCCTGACTGCAGGGTGAGGCCACCCTGGAGCCCACACAGAGCTGCCGCCTCAGGCAACCTCACCACCTCTGCCTGGGGCTGTGCTGAACCCGCCGTGGCCTCCTCATCTTCTCCGGTCTGATGCGGGGCTTCTGGGTGGGAGTCACGGCGCAGGGCTCGAGCTGTGGTCTTCATTTACTGGAGCATGGTCCTGAAGTGAGAGGGACATTGCTGTTCCTCAGCGACACTGCAGGGATACAGAGTGGGGAGGACTAGGGAGTAGGCACTGCTTTCTGGTGTGGGCTCCCAGGTCAGAGAAACATGCTCCCTGCTTCGCTCTGAGCCTCTAACCAAGCCATTTCCTCTGCTGCCACAGTCTGCCAGTTGTCACCTTTACTGGCTGCATAGTACTCCTATGGGCTACCGTCCCCTGATTCATGGCCACCCTCCATGCTGGGTACTCAAAAGTTTGTAGCTCATTATCATCATTTGCAGTTTTTTGAGATTATGGGTCAGGATCCACCTGTTGCTGGCTCTCGTGGAGGCCAGGGCACGGAATAGGAGGAGTCTCCCATTGTCAAGACCCTTCCAGGGGGTCCTGCCACCTTGTCGGCTGTGCCTAGAGATCCCGAGGGCCACTCAGGGGTTGGCTCTACCCAAACCATGTCCCCTTTCTCCACCCTCTGAGCCTTCTCTGCCTTTCTGCTTCTATCTGTCTCTGATTCCACTCTCTCCGTGTCCTCTGGCTCTCTCGGGGTGAACAAGTGCCCTGTGTACCCCTTGTGCCCTGGCATGTGGCCCCTCTACTCTGGACCTTCTTTCTGCCCTCAACAGGGCTTTTGACCCTGAGTTCTCCAGTCCTGCTCTAGTACCTACCCTGCTGGGCAACCGTGCAGGGGAAGCTGGGCACCGGGTGTTAGCCTTTCAAGGCCCGGGCCACTGAGCTCATGACCCTCATTTCACTAGGGGACATCAAGGCCAGAGAGGGCAGGGTGTCCCTCAGGGCATCCACAGATGGGGTTGGGTCCTCTGCCCCTCCTGACTGCGTGGGTGACACGGGCCATCGGGTGCCCCTGCCTGCTAGGCTTCCTGGGTCCCTTGTGTGGGGTCCTTGCTGGGCACTGCTGCCCCTGGCATGAAAAACTCCTGCCCAGCACAAACCCCGCAGGCTCTGTCCCCAGTGTGAGGACCCAAGGGGGACTTCTGCTGTTCCCGTGCACAGCACCCTCAGGTTCCCCAGCAAGAGCAGCTGTCCCAGGTGTGACCACAGAGTCCCTGCACTCCTTCACCCATGGATGACAAGGCAACTCTGGAGCCCTTGGAGGCACAAACACCACTGGCCAGGGCCTTAGCGGTGCCCTGGTGGCGGCACCTCCATGGGTTCAGTTTCTGCAGAAGGGAGCCACTTTTCCTGTTGCCACTTCTGCTGCATCAGGTTTTATTGCACGTGGGTCAGGGAAGGAAGAGCAGACGGCTGAGGCAGGCACAGCATCCTCAGGGCTCTGGGGCTGGGGTCGGGAGAGGGCTCGCACGGTGGGAGCCGGTGTGTGAGCGCTGGGGTGATTGCACGTGCCTGGGTGACTGCGCACGAGTGTGCATATATGTGTATGTGTATTTGCGGTGGCTGTGTGTGCATACGTGTGTGTGCACATGTGTGTTCACAGCACTGGCTTCTGCCTTCTCAGTGGCCCCTCAGGAGCAATGACAGCTCCTGCTCTGGGCCTGGTGAGGATGGAAGGCCCGGCATCCAGGGTGTGCTGGGGTTGGGGCCTGTGGCTGTCACTCAGCAAGTGGCAGGCCCAGGTGCTTTACCCAGGTGCAGGGCTGGGCAGCAAGAGGGTCCGTGGGTAGCCCCTTCCCTGCCCTGCAGTTCTGCGAGTGCCCTGAGCCTCTCCCGTTAATGCCACCTCCTGGCACCTTCTGCCCTCTGTGGCCTCCCCGCCACCCAGGCAGGGCCTTCACTCTGTGCTTCCCCTTCACCAGGGAGGAAGCCACCAGGAGGAAGTGGGGCCTTTGGTGCCCCCCAGGGCTGGCTCCGTCTGGTCTCCATGACCTTGGTGAAATGGAAGAATGACCTTCCTGAGGCTCACGCTCCCTGCTGTGACACAGGGGCAGCAGAAGCAGAAGAAGCTGCTGGGTGTCACCTCACACCAGCCCCAGAGGAAGGCCCCTGAGGCAGGGACAGCGTGTAACTCAAATGCACTTGCTCTGTGGCCAGCTCGTGACAGATGGGTGATAAAGGGCAGAAAATAGTTCCAGGAGCCCAGGCCTGTGAAGTGTCACTGCACGCCAGGCTGGCCTGGGGAGGCCACCCTGCCCTGGGCCTGCCCCTCACTCTGGGAGGATGGGAAGCTGGTGGGGCCTCCTGGACCCGCTGTTCCCAGCCCAGCCAGTGAGAGAGGGTGCCACACATTCCCTGGGGTCGGGTCTGCAGGACTCTGGAGCCCAGGCAGGAGGGCACGGGGTCTGCCACCTTCCCTGACTCAGATGGACCATGGGAAGGGGCCTGGGTCCCCAGGAGCAGGTCCAGGGGACCCAGACTGGAGGACCTGGGGGTCCTGTGTGCTTCCTGGACCCAAGACCTGGCCATAGCTGCATCCAGGAGACCCTGCGGTGGCCTCTTGGGGTTGGCCAGTGCCCTCACCCCCCCGTGACCTTTGTACCTGCCCTGCCTGCCCCAGGACACCTACCTCATCACACAAAGCCCATTGCTGTGATGGGGGCAGGGCTTCCTAGTAGTAGCTAGCATGTGGGTGACCCCAGGGCCCTGCCCAGCCCGCAAGGGAGGGCCCTTCCTCCACTCTGACCACTGGCTGGGGCATACTGCTTGGCAGTGTGGCCGATCCCCCACCCCACGCCTGGATGCCAAGCCCTGCTGACCTGTGGTGGAGCAGCCACCTCCAGTGTTGTCCCATGGGGCTGGAGGGGACACACACACACACACACACACACACACACACGTGCACACAAGCACACATGCATGCATACACATGCACACACGGCTCACCTGGCTCCTGCAGTGCAGCCCTGTCTTGCGGGGTCGGCCCACCTGCCTG
The DNA here is from genome assembly GCA_004026905.1 of Hystrix cristata. Classification (NCBI taxonomy): domain Eukaryota; kingdom Metazoa; phylum Chordata; class Mammalia; order Rodentia; family Hystricidae; genus Hystrix; species Hystrix cristata. The sequence goes on along the minus strand of PVJO010016041.1, from coordinate 19,007 downwards.
GCTTGAGAGCGCTGAAGACCAGAGCCTCACGCGGGGTGGAACCCGAGCTGTCTCTGCTCACAGAACAGCCAGGAAGTTTCCATTACAGCAGACTGGGGCCGGTGCCTTGCCGCCCTCAGGACAGTGGATGGCAAGGAGGCGTCACCAGGCCGGCGCGGTGGAGTCTGTGTCCCAGGCACCTACATAGCCCGGTACAGGCCGAGGCCAAGGGCTGAGGCCGCAGAGGCTGGCTGTGCCTTGTCCTGCTGGAGAAGAAAGGGACGGCTGGGAGCGGGGTGGGGGTGTGTGACACTCATGCTGGCCTCCCCTCTGTAGAGGGGAGGGGTGGGGGAGGAGAGGGGAGGAGGACGCAGGGCTCCAGAAAGGGCTGTTGCTACCGGCAGGCCAGTGCTGGCAACTCCCCAGATGAAGGCTCATTTCCCACTTAACTGGGAGGGAGAACTCCTGGGGCGGTTCCAGCAGGACCCGCGCCTTCGGACTTCTACTGGCCCTGGCCAGGGGACATGGAGCAGGTGCTGGCCCCAGGGCTCCAGGCTCCGTCCCTGCTGTGCTTGTACCACCCCTGCCTCCCCAGTTTGGTGGGATTGCGTCAGGCTGGCTGCCTGGGAGGCCTGAGGGCCAGGGCCAGCGTGTTGTGAGTCCTTCACCCACCCACTGACAAGGAGACACAGGTTCAGCGGGGCAGAGGTTGTAGGGTCCCCACTTGCCTAGTTTGCCTGGAATGGTCCTGCTATAGGACACCTCTAGGCCTGGGTGGACTGGAGGGCTGCTTATCCTGGAGCTTGTCCGGGATACTTGGTATGACCACGGCCCAGGCTCTGCCGTGTCTTCTGCCCACCCCCCAGTTTCCCTCCCACACCTGTTGCAGGGAAGCTCCCTGATCCTGGGCAACAAGTCAGCATCTGGCTCCTTCACCTGGCTCCTTCTCATGCACACAGACAAGAAGCAGCCAGCTCTTTGGTCCTGGGGGGCAGGGGCATGGCCCAGCAAAGTCCCTGCACATTTCTGCCACCTTGGGAGGAAGGCCTGGACCTGGGCACAGCCCAAAGGCCACACAGGTGACCAGGCCTCTCCTGGGCTTTGGCATGGAGGGGTCATCTGCAACCTAGGCCTGGCCCTTCTGCCGGGGGTTGAATCCTGTCCAGCTGGCAAGGGCTGGGCTGAGGGCTGCTCCCCTCTGGCCAGAAATAGCAGCTCTGCTGGGCTGGGTGGGAGGCAGCTGTTTCCCAGGCCCCGGGGGACATCAGGCCAGCCCTGCAGACCAGGCCAGGGGTCAGGGCCACATTCTCCGCCCCTGGCCCCACGTGTCTTCCCAGGCCTGGTCCAGAGCTGTGCAGCTCTTGAAACGCCGTGGCTGGAATTTGGGGTGGAGGGTGGGTGTGGACTGTGTGGGATGCCGAGGAGGGAGGGCAGCTCCTTGCTAGGCCCTCCGTCCCCCATGTGGTGGCCTGCCCTTGGGCCTGGCTGAGCCCCAGTAGTGCCCTGACAGGGGGCAGGGGGCAGGGGGCAGGGGGCAGGGTCCAGGCCAGAGAGGGAAGGGCCTGGCTTCCCCCAGGATCTTCCTGGGCCCATGGCTCTGTTGCTCCTGCCTGGCAGGTGTTGGGTATCTTTTGCCCCTAATTTTTAGAGGAGACAAAAGTGGCCCAGAGAGGTGTGGTTGCCTGCCCCAAGTCACACAGTGGGAGGTGGTGGGCTGGCTCAGGCTCAGGGCACTGCTGGACATGTGGAGGCCTAGAGGAGTCAGACCTGAGAGGGGCTTTTGGGAGGCCATGGTGTGGGGTCCATGAGCTGTTTGGGGCCTGAGGCATGTGAGGGGCCCCCTGCATCGCTCCGTTAGGAGTGGGGGCTATCTTTTGCTGGGAGCCTGGCTGAGTTGCCTGGGCCTGAGGGACCCAGGGACCATGTGTGGCCTGAACCCACCGGGTTCCCATGCCACGTGGCCATGGTGGCGGGGGACTGGCGCTTCCCTGGCCCTGTCTCCATGCCAGGCAGGGCCCTGAGTTTCCCTGTCCACAGAGGGGGTCAGGACTCTCGGCTGCCCCAAGCTCTGCCCTTGGGGACAACGGGAAACAAGGCACGTGCCGGGTTCCACTCAAGTGCTGTGGAGGGGGAGTTGGGCCGTGGCATGCTGACCGTTGTTCTAGAGACACCACCGAGGAGGGCTGTGACAGCGGTCTCTCCTGCAGCCTGGGTTCAGGGACAAGCCGGGTCTTGGGGTCATGAGAGCCACCACCCAACTGAGTCTTGATCTGGCTTCCAGGGCCAGAGAGAGCCCCTCCCAGCCCCTCTGTCCTCTCTGTGGGCCAGCAGGAAGGAGCGGCCAGTTCCAGGCCTCCGTGGGGCTGCCTGGGGCCTGCTGTCCCTGGAGGGGACATCACCACTGTCCTGTGACCCTGTGCAGTGCCGGATTGGCTTGAGTCCTCAGAAAGTCTGCACTGTGCGCTCCACACAAGGCACCCAGGGGCGCTGCCTGGGCACTGAGGGCAAGAAATGGCAGGCCCTGGGCCAGCGGGTCCACCGAGGGTCCCTCCTAGATGGGGAGAGCCGGGCTGGGGAGCTGGCCCTATGCGTGAAGGTCCCTGTGCCTGGTATGGTGATGCTGCCAAGAACGAGGAGCCCAGGCTTGCTCCGGCTCTATCCCTGTCTGGGCCAGTGGCTCTGGGACAAACCTCTGTCCTGTGGTCCTGGGTGACTGCACCAGCACCACCTGCCTTCCCCAGCCGGAGGGGCGCAACCCAAGGAGGCCAAAGCGACTCTGCCCTTCTGTCCCTTGTGGGTGTGGAGGCCTGAGGCTGGTTGTGCACAGGGTTTGGGGGGGATCCTCGCCCTGGGGTACAGTTCTGGGACGCACTTTCTGGAAGCATCTCCCTGGAAGCTGGCCCCTTCCTGGCTTGGCACTTGCAGTAGAAAGTGGCCCTAGGGGGAACTGGGGGTGCAGGGAGTTCCACCTGGGCTGGAGTCCAGGATGGGTGATGGGGCTGATGCATGACCCCCAAGACTGGAGTGGAAGGTGGGCTGGGGTCCACAGGCACTTGCTGCTTTGGGGGGGCAGAAGGCAGGGTCCCCACCAGACAGAGCTGCCCAAGGGAAGAACCGTCAGTGCAGGCAGGCAAGGGATGGCTCTTGCCTTTGGTGACAGCAGCTGCACGTGACCACAGGGCGGTATGTTGTGGGAAGAGTGTGCTTGGCTTGAAGCAGGGATCTTCAGCCTCTAGGGCTGTGTCTGGTGGCTCCGTCACCCAGCCAGAGCCCTCACTAAGGTGACGGGGATGCTGGGCATGGCTCTGCCCCAGGACAGGGCTTCGCGTCAGAGGCTGCTGGTCCCCTCCGATCAGAACCTGGAGATGTCGGGCCCTGTCACTACCAGCAACTAGGATAATGGGAGCCTCTGGGCCCCCATGATGCTAACACTTGCGCCTGTTTCCCTCTCCCTAAATTATTCATGACCTCCAAGAGGCTGTAAATGTCTTGGGCTCTCTACAGGAGCCATAATTACAATGATAAATTTTATTTATAAAGCCAGTGTCCCCACGAGCCAGCTGCCTGGGGGGCCACATATAAGCTGTAACTGAGCCTGGCCGCCCAAAGTTGCTGTGGCAGCTGTTTTTCTGGTGGGGACTTGGGGGTGTGTGGAGTGGGCAGGGGATACCCGGGCTGGCCTTGGAAAGGACGCTGTGGGGCTGCAGGGCTGTGATGGGGCTCAGAGCCTGCAGTGCCATCCACCCAGGTCCCCTGGGGACTGCTCACTCTTCAGTCACCAGGGTGCAGCACCAGGGTGCTTGCTGGCCCTGCCACGCTCCTCTTGTCCCACTGAGCCCATGGTGCCTACCAGAGACAGGTTCAGGGGCTCTGGGAGCAGCCGCGACTCGCACCAGGCCTGGATGCCGCCTGTGGTTGCAACTGCCAGCCTTCTCTGCTGTCTGACCTAGGTGGCCAGTGTCACTGACCCCTCCCCTGGGAATCTTGGCCACGCGTTGACATGGCAGGTGGGCCAGCAGGGTGCGCACAAGGGCTGACACGGTTGGTGTTGTCATGGCAGCAGGGAGCAGCCCAGAACTGGATATCTGCTGCCTTCGCCTGTTTCAGGGGGTGCCCTCAGCTCTATCTGGGCTCCAGGTGGGGCTGCAGGCTCTCCTGAACCATGTACGGCTCCCAGGGGCGTCCTGAGCAGAGGTCGGGCAGGTGTCGGTCTCTGGGACAGGAGGAAGCAGACCTGGGGAAGGAGACACAGCCGGAGCTGCTGGGACCCGGCACTGCTGCGCTCAGTGAGAACCGAGGGGTTAGAGCCAGGGGGGCCGAGTGGACTCTGGTCAAACCTACCCAGGTGGTCCAGTGACCCTCAGACCAGCCCCAGGACCTCCCCAGGTCTGGCCCACGGTGGAGCCTTGATGAGGATTGCGGCCCGACAGGACCCAGAGCAGTGGCGAGGCTCTGACCCCACAATCGCAGAGGGCACCCGTCAGCCCGTCTGCTGCTCTGGCCCAAGAGGAGGTGAGTGTGTATGCCCAACAGAGCAGGAGGGCCGCTGGGCGACCCCTGATCCCCAGGGGCATGCGGGCCCTGGCCACTGTTTACAAGGTGTGTTTTGGAGTCCTGGACAGCGGCTGTGTAAGGTTGTTTGGGTTGCACAATAAATGACAAGTTGGCCGGAGGAGGGGGCAGAGGCGCCGTGGGCACTTGGGTGTGGAGCACGCAAGGTCGAAGGGCGAGTGCCGCCTCGAGTGGACTCGTGCCCCCGGCTCACCCCATCCCTCCGACCTCAGCTGCCCTGGCCTTGCCCCGGCTGCCAGGACTCGGGTCTGCTGCATGGCGAAGGAGGAGTGTGCTGCAGGCCTGGGACCACCTGCATCCCTGGGTGCTCTCCTGATGGTCAGTCCCTCCACGGCTCACGTGTCCCTTGGGATCACTCCCCCACGCACATGCACGCATGTGTGCCCGGACATCATGGCTGGAACAGAGGCCTCTTAGAGCCTGTGGAGAGTATGTCCTCTGTCCTCTGTCACACAGGGGTCCGGGAGCCCCCACATGCCTGGGCTCCCCCTAGTGTACTGACCACACAGCCAGGGATGGGCAGCACTGAGGGCCCAGGCAGAGCCCGGTCCCCAAGGTTATGACACTTGGCTCTAGGGTTTTCCATGGAGCGGCTGTCAACAGTGCCTCAGACAACTTGGGAGGAAGAGGCTGCAGAGAAGAGGGAGTGCTCACTGCTCACAGTATGAGAAAATAATGGAGTCATTAAGAAAATACCTTCTCGGGGCATTAAAATTAGAGGGGAATTGATTCAGTGGTAAAAAAGTCTTTTCCTTTTTGGGCTTATTTAGAGCTACTCCACTGCCTTCTCCATATAACACAACAAACAGCCTGCTGTGGCCGGGCTGTCAGCAGCCTGAGCCCCCTCGTCCCGTCCCCGTCTCTGTCCCTGGGAGGCAGGAGGAAGAGGAGAGGGAGGCGAGGCCTGCAGTACGAGGGGCCTTGCTGGGGACTTGAGTCAGCTCTGCATGTCCATGCTAGCCCCGCAGTCTGCAGGCCTGGAGTGATGGACCCCTCAGTGAGAGGGCTGTGGGAGGGCACAGCAGGGCTGTGGCCTGGCCTGGGGGTCCTGGGAGACTCTGGGGATGGCGCTGGAGCTGAGCTTCTAAAGTTGGAGACAAGACCCCAGCGTGGGGTGGCAGGCAGAGTCCAGCAATGAGAAGAGGTGGGTGGGGAGAATGTAGAGGCTGTCACGGCCCCTGGGGTGGAGTGACCAGCATGCTGTGCATGCTGGTGCTGTGCGCGACACCTGCGTGGATGTGGGCAGCAGCACCCTGTGCCCTAAAGAAGCTTTCTGCCCAGTGTGTCCCATAAGACGCACTGCCGGTAATGTCATGGGTCTGCCCTGCACTATGGTGGACCTGCCTGTGTCGCAGAGCTTGGGATCTGTGGGTATGGGGGCCCACAGTCTGTGCACCCAGAGTCTTCATTCCTGGGGAGGCTGGAGTGCCTGACCTTGGAGCAGGAAGCCCTTGGGCAGTGAGATCAGCAACTCCCTCGCATCCCAGGCCCCTGCCATAGCTCTGGCCTGCTGGGTCATCCGCTTCCATTGGCACTTCTGTGTGGCAAAGATTGGAGGACCCAGCCACCCTGTCCCTCCACAGACCAGAACACAAAGTTGGCAGAGGCTCCTGCACGCACAGTGGGCTGGCCCTGGGCTCCTGAGTTGCGCTAGGCACTGGTCAGAGTCCTCCCCATCCCGTCGCCTGGTCTCTCGAGCAGCTGGCTGGGTTTCTCGGTCCTGTCCCACTCAGCTTGGCTCCTATGTGCACAGCCACCAGCAACTTCTCAGGGACATCTAGATGCCAGGTGCCTCTGGAGAACCCTGCAGCAGAGTTCAGGGAAGTGGCGCAAGTGGCTGCATTACCCTACCCTGGCCTGCTGGCTTGGTATCCCCTGAGTCCCAAGTTTGCACCTGCTCCACAGCCTGCTATGGCTCCTGCAGGCCCTGGACCAGGCCTCTCACTTACCACTGACTCCCACTTCCTGGCCCTGACTCTGTCCTGGGCCCCTGTTTCCCTGGATGGTCACCTGCGGTGCTTCAGCCACATCCCTGCCTCTTCTCAGCTGCCATCCTGGCTATTCCCGGTAAGAGGCCCTGGGGCCCCTGCCATAGCACAGGCCTGGCTCAGAGGAGGCGGCTCTGGGCACTGGTGGTGCCTGGGGCTCCTTTGTGAGTGCCTTGTGTGGGAGCCCGTCTGCTCTCCACTGGGGAGAAGGAAAGCAGAGGGAGGGAGGCTGGCCAGGTGCAGTTAATTCGCTTGGTGGTTTCCAGACAGAGAGAGGAAGACAAGCTGTCCTCTGCCCTTTTTGACTCAAGAACTGCCTGTCCTGACTGGAAAGCACCTTTGGCTTGTCCTTGAACAGCACATGGCCCCACAGAGGCCTTGACCTGACAGCCTTTCCAACATGTTTCCCTTCTCCGACTCCGCAGCCACACAGCCGGCTTACCCTGAGCACCTGTGGCCATATCAGCAGCTCTCCTGGCGGGGGACTTGGGCCCTCTGGATGGCCTCCCACTCGGGGTGCCCCAGAATGGGGAGCAAGACCCTGGTGGTGACTGTGGAGCTGTCCAGGTACGGGGCTGCTCCTTGCCCGGCCTGAAATCTGTGTACGGGGCCTTGGGTTGCAGGCTGAGTGGCCACGCTCCCCTCCAACCCAGCTTGATTTGGAGGTGGTCCTTATTCCAGTGTGCCAAGTGGGGAAACTGAGGCCCCGGACAGTGACCTAAGGTCCCACAGGGGTGGCTCAGTGGCACTAGCTTTGTGCCTACTCGATGTGGCACTGCCCCCATGTGCCAGGCCAGATGCTGGGTGTGAGGCTGTGCAGGGCAGGGCCTCAGGGGACTGGGTGACACTGTCACAGGTGGGCCCGGGTCCCAGCTGCACAAGCAGAGCAGCACTGAGGCTTCGGCAAGCGAGTCAGGGGAGGAAGCACATGGCTATGGCCTGGGCTCAACCAGGTGGCCATGGGGCTCCCAGCCCTGCAGGGCGTCTTCCCGCCTGCCCAGCCACCAGGGACCTGGGGGACATCCTGGTGTCAGTCAACAACTTCAGTGTCACAAACACCATCTCTGTCCCTTTGATGGGCACAAAAGCTGTGTAACTGAGGGGACAGTGAGGTGTGAGACGCCTCATAAATGTCCCCTTCCTGCCACCCCCACCCTGCAGGAGGTGCCGCTCAGGGGCCGAGACATCTCAGTTAAGACCACTGTTGATTAGAATTTTTTATAAGTTTTTTTTATAAGAGTAATAACAGCTCTTTTGAGACAATAACATGGCTGGGAAGGATTTTAAAGAGCTTCGGGAATGAGAATTTGATTAGCAATCAAGAGCCCTGGCAGGCCACTCTAAAGTCTGCATTTATGCGCTGTTTACTGCCATCTGCCCTCCGGAGACTGAGCTCCTCTGACGATCAGACTCCTTCCCCAGCAGCACAAGGGTGCTCTCCAGCAGGCTGCCATGCCGGGCCCCTTTGGGATGGGGGCTGGGGATCCTGGACTGCAGCCTCCACAGATGGCTACCAAGGTCAGGCCAAGAGAGGCACCCAGTCCTGGCCCCAAGAAGGTGAGGGAGAGGCACTGGGTTGGCATCGGCCCACAAGCTAGCGATAGGCCACCGATGGGCCACCAGGTGGCGACAGAGGACCAGCCAGCGAGATGTGGGGTGGAGTGCACCGGGCAGGTTGGGAGGAGGAGGGACTCCCTGGGAGGCGGCCTCTGGCCTGGGAGTTGGAAGCTGTCCTCGTCCTCAGGCCCAGCAAAGGCTGTGTGTATCCAAAAGCAGGGCCCCTGAGGGAGAACATGGGGAGGAGGAAAGGACCGTGCCTGGGCGAGCCACAACCCACAGGCCTGTGTGTGGGCCCAGGGCTGTCCCTCCCCAGGGGTACCCCAGCTCTGGGGCTGCTCTCCTGTGGAGATGCCAGGGACCTCTGCCTTCATCTGAATGTCCGCACCTGCTTGGGGTCTATGGGGAATGGGGGGCAGGTCAGCGGGCTCCCTGGAAAGGGGGCTGCAGACACTTGTGGGGCCTTGTGACGATGGGGGTCTCAGGGCTCTGGTTGCCGGCGCTGTTGCCTCAGCCATGGCCACAACCATCTTTCTTCGCCACCCTAGGTCCCCAAAAGAGCCTGGGTCTTCCTGACTATCAAACCCCAGCATGGGGGGTGCTGGGTGCAGCCTCCCCAGGGTCTCGTGGCAGGGCCTTGTGAAGGACCCTGAGAGCCACGGGTGTGGTGGGAGGTGTCGGCCTGTGGGCCATGTCATTAGGGACATGGAGGAAGATGAGAGCCCCCAGGCCTGCTCTGGGGCGCAGGGACGAGGAACACAGCATGTGCTGGCTCTGGGCAGGAGGCTGGGCCCTGGCCCCGCTGGAGACAGAGGCCTCGGGTTCCCCATGGAACAAGGAGGAGGGCCCCTTCGTGAGTCTTCCTCTGAAAGCAGTCACCCGCCTGCTGTGGTCTGAAGGTGTGAGACACGGCTGGGGAGGGGTGACAACCTGTGCTGACCTGCGCTGAGGAGAGCAGGCAGCCAGGCGGGGTGCTCCCAGCAGTGGGGAAGAAAGTCCACTGGCAGCACCGTCAGGCACTGTGTGCCCGCGAGCAAGTGAGGGTGGAAAGATAACCGTTAGGCAGTGGGGCAGACCTCAGGTAGCACCTCCTTCTCCTACAGGGTGGGAGGCTCAGGAGACATCCTGGGAGGCATCCGGTTCCTTCCCTTGCTCGTCCAGGTGTGACTCTGGGCTTGTGGCTCTCGGGGCAGAGGGGGCACCCCGCGAGGACACTCTGGGCTCCGGGTCTCTGTGGAGTTCACTGCTGGATGTCTGGATTTCACCATCAGCACTTCCTTGCTTGGGCAGCCCCAGAGGCAGGGACGTTCCCTGTCCTGAGTCCACATCCGGAGTAGAGCTCCTGCTGGTGTGCTGCGGGCTTGGTGGTATCTAGGCTGCGGCTCTGGGGTGGAGGCTAACGAGATGGGCTGGGCCTTGAGGGGCGGGAAGGACGGCCTTCCCTCCGCTCCACTGAGCCCAGTGCTGGCGAGCTGACCACCATGCAGGCGGCTCCACCTCCAACTCCATAAACTTTTCCCCGGTGACCGTGACGGCTGCCCACATGCTCCCAGCCCCGTCTCAATTCATTTTCTCTCTGCTCCACCCACGGTCCTGCACAGCCACGCTGGCTACGTGCGAGTGTGGGGGAGTTCTGAAGAATTACCTGCCACCGGCGCTTATTTAAATCCCTGGCTGATTTATGAGCGTGGACAGTTTTAAGGCCACCGTGGAGCAGGTCGTCAGCCAGAATGCTGAACTGACAGTTTCCAAAGTGAGCACAAAGGCATGCATTGGTGGCACCCGACCCGCATCCCGGCGCCCGCCTGGCCCCTCTCTCCCCATCTGTGGCCTTGTTCCCATCTTGCATCCACCAGGACACCTGTGCAAATCTGTGGGATGCTGAGAGTGTCCTGTGGAACTTCAGGTGCCCTGGGAGCTTGGAGCAGGGGACCAATGTGTGAGGTCCGCTCACAGCTCGGGAGTGGAGCTGGCAGAACATGGTGACCCTACGGCTCAGACCACACCAGGCCCTTGGCAGCACTGTCTGCCAAGCAGACGGGGGAGGTGGCTGGCTTCTCCTTATCCCTGGGGTGTGGACAGTGACAGCAGGTGTGATGGCCCAGAGAACCCCAGGATGGGGAGAGGTATATGGGACAGGGATCGGACAGGGAGAGTGTGGGACAGGGAGGGAGGGCTTAGAAGTCAGTCTCAGGCCCCAACTCCCAGAGTCGTCCACTGCCGTGCTGGCCTGAACACGCTGGGAAGGAGTTTGGTGAGAGGGGGCAGGAGGCAGGCCACAGGTCATGAGTGTACAGAGTGCCACTTGGGGACACATTTGGGGAGTGTCGCTGACACTCTTGCTTTACACTGGGACACTGTTATGGAATCTGAGCCCAAAATACTGACACCCAATTAGGACATCAGGCTACTGGGTAGGCCCCATGCACTGGCCATGGATGGTGGCTGGTCCAGCCCCAGAGCAGGCAGGGAGAGGGGGACCCAACCACAGGTACCCGCAGGGCAAGACTCTGGGAGGTGGTGGAGACAGACTCTGGTGGGGCCACTGTGGGGGGTCTAGAACCTGGCCCTAGGTTGGCAGGAGCCCTGGTGTGACCCTGTCCCTCTCTTGGACTTGGCTGCTCCATGTGTGGGCGAGACCTGGAGGGGGCCCACTGCAGACCCTTCTGGGCTTCCCATGGAGTTGTGCACATGGGCTGGGTGGCAGTGTGTGCCAGTGGGTTTGTGCATGTGTAGGCATGTGTGTACATAGATGTGTATGTATGCAAGTGCTTGTGTATGCACAAGGACGTGTGTGCACATGTGCACATGTGCAAGTGCCTGTGTGCAATCATGTATGCGTGTGTGTACTCAGGAGTGGGGCTGACTCCCCCTGCAGAGGACAGAGTGTGAAGCTGGCTGGCACCTGGGGTGGCGCCTGGTCCCCACGTATCTCCACACCCTGTGGTGGGCAGGGTGGCCTGGAATGGCAGCAGCTGCCATGTGCTCCTGGGTCCTCCTTGTGGGGCTCAGGTGCTTGGAGTGTTTGAGGGAGACCTTTGGAAGCTGATCTCCAGTGCTGCTAAGTCGGGATCCCTGATGGGGCTGGGGAGGCCCAGGAAAATCCCCACAGCCTGGGCAGCGGTGTGGGCAGAGCAGGCACACGGGAACCTGCGGGCTCCTGGCCTGGCTGTGTCCTCCAGTGCCAAGGCAGAGTCAGTGAGTGTTGGCACCAGGGAGGACTGCCGAGGGAGGGCAGCCGAGCAGCCCTGGGGATAGCCAGGCTCTGGTCACAGGTGGGGTGAGCCCTGCTGCCAGGTCTGGGATAGCAGCAAGGGTCTCCCCATGTCCTCTGCTGGCTTATACAACGTCCTCCTGGGCTGGGTGCTGGAAAGAACTCAGCTCCTCTGGAGGGGTGTGGTGCCTGAGTCGCCCAGGGGACAAGAAAGGGGCCTGGGAGTGTGAGTGGCACAGGGGTTCCAGCTGCCTGAGGAGTCAGGGCTACCTGGGGATCAGCCTTGCTCAGGCAAGAGACACATGATGGCCTGAACCCTGCCTGGTGTCTGTCCCCCGATACCCATGACAAGGACATGGCCAGGGCAGGGTCCTGTCTCTGTGGGGAGGTCTGTGGAGAAGGTGTGGCCAGGAAGGCGCAGCCTGAAACCTTGGAGCCTGTGCTGGGTGTCTGAAGGCAGAAGCTGGACAGGGACAGAGGCTGGTGGCCAGGGAGAAGTGGACACAGCTGATGGGGATGCTGTGGCCCTGGGTCACTCAGTAGCCTTGGCGGTCAGGGCCAGGGCCAGGTCTGCTGTGCATGGAGAGCTGCGGTGGTGCCCAGACAGCAAGGGACAGGACAGGGCCCTGCACAGGAGCCGGACTGTGGTCAGGAGTGCACACCCAGCTAGTGAATATTTAACACTGCCTAACAAAAGCGCATGCATAATTAACCAGGCGGTGGAGGAGTCGGAATAATTTGTCTTCTTAAAGGGGATTTGGTAATTTGTTAAGCTGTTTTGAAATCTGCAGTCTAGCTGTGGGAGCCGCTCTGATTTCTAAATTAATTTGTGTGATTTAGAAAGTAGAAGCCTCCTGGTTCTGCTAGGCCGTAGGCAGCGGGGCGGCCTCTGCTGGTGCTGGCTGGTGGGTTCGTTCTGATTTTGTTGATTGACCGATTGACTGATGCATTTATTCATGGAACCCCACAGGGCTCTGCTTGTATCCCAACTCTGCTGTTACTCTGGTTTCGGTAGGCAGGGCCCACAGTCCCCACCTCTGGGGGCGGGGTTTGCTTGGTCTCTTTCACCCCTCCTCAGATGCTGCCTCCTGAGATTGGCTGTGCCCCTGGGTGGCCTGCAAGTGCCAAACTGGGGGACACCACCCTTGGCCTTCGCCAAAGTTGGCCTGCCCTTCTGTGGTTTAGGAAGCCAACAGTGAAGGTCTAAAAGGTGGGGTGTGATTCTGGTGTCACAGAAGCAGTCATGGGAGGAGCCCATCCTGTCCAGCCTCAGATCCTTGAACCATGGCTCAGTGGTGGGACCTGTGCCCAGCCAGGTCCACGTGGCATCGCCACCCAGCTAGCCGGTACCTGAGTCTGTGTTGCTGTCCCTCAGGGTGGTGGCTGCAGGGTGGTGGGAATGTGGTGGGGACGTGGGGGGGACATAGATTCTGTGCAGCTGGTGTGTGGAAGACTAGACGGATGGTGGAGATGTCACTGTGGCAGAAGCCGAGTGGCTGGCTCCCCAGAGAATGTCTCTGGCGTGAAGAACTTGGTGCTGTCCCTCCACATGGCAGGAGTCCAGTGCTGTCCTCTGTGTCGAGCTGGCGGGCTGATGGCCCAAGGGAGGGTGCTCCAACGTCGCCGAGACCCGGTCTATTTCTTGTGCCTCTTGGTCCATCTTCTCACCATCTTCTCTCCTGACAACCCATAGAGGGCTGTGTGATTCCCAGCTGACTTCTCTCCAGAGCCAGCCCTCAACTTTAGGGATTTTGGTGATTACTGGTTTTGTGAGTTCTGGATGTTGGGCACAGAGCTGATCCTCCCAGCGGACTCTCTTCACAAATCTGAGCATGTCCAGCATGTCCTGGAGTGGCATGACTGTCTCTGGAGGAGGAAGGGGAGGCATGGCAGCCACTGTACCCCCAAGACCAGGGCACCAGAGAGGGCCTAGCTGCCCGCCCCATGGAACAACCTGTCCTGATTTTTCCTGGCTGCAGGACACGGCTGCTTCTCTGGGTTCCCAGGTTCTGGGGAGCTGAGATGAAGGAGGAAACCAGGCTTGAGGACAGCAGGATTGAGCTGGAGCGGGGTCTCCTAGCCAGGGGCCTCTGGGCTGGTGTCCTGGGACAGGAACTCATGGTGAAGTGTGTGGTTTTCTTTGATTCTGGAGGTTTTGGGGCAGCGGGCTAGGGCAGGAGAGAGAGCTGGTCCAGGATGAGTTTTAGCCAGAGGTGGACGTAAGAGACCACATCCTACCAGGCCTGCTTCCTGGTGATGGCTCGGGATACCCACTCTGGGCTGGGCAAGGAGGGCATAGGGGTGCCTGCCGACTCGGGGGCTTCACAGACCCCTTTCCTCCCCGACTCCTCCATGTTCCCCACCACTTTGACCTGGGTTTGTTCTGGGCTTTTGCAGCCAGCCAGGCTGAGGATCCCGAGGGATGAGCACTCTTGTCCCTCTCCTCAGGAGAGAGCCCGGCCCAGCCTGTCCACGGCCTGAACCCACCTGGGGCAGGATTTCGGGGCCAAGGACAGGCACAGTGGCTGCTCCTCCAGGCTCCAGGTAGGACAAGCCTGGGCTGGGAGTGCAGCGCTCCCACAGGTGAGGCCTGAGGCTCCTCCCCCGCACAGCACTGCTTTGCCCCCATCTCCTTCGGGTTCAGAGCTTCCTGCAGGGGTCTGGGGTGAGGGGCAGGGTGCCCAGGGCTTCAAAGCCCGTCCTCCGGCCAAGCTGCACAGAGGCCTGCCTGCTGTCGCAGCCTCCTTTGAGGAGCTGCCTCTGGGGTCCTGAACACACTCAGCTGCTGCTGAGAAACCCCAGGAGAAGGTGATGGGAACCCGGGGCGGGGACGTCAGGGAGGTGTGGAGAGGTCCACGTGGGCCAGGCTGCGGCCCGGGCTCTGAGTGCAGGAAGAGCAGAGAGTATTGTGCTCAGCGGCCTGGGAGACAGTGACATCCTCAGGCTCTGTGGAGCACCCCACTTCCTGTACAGGAGGGAACTGAGGCTCAGAGAGACTCGCCCAGGTGTGCAGAGCAGGTGGGTGGGGCCAGCACCCCCCTAAGGCAGTGTTCAGGGCCTCAGAATCACAGACCCCGTGGGTGGGGCTCCCCCAACCCCGGCAAGCCTGAGGTCCCTCCTTGGAGGAGCTCTCACTGAGGCCTGGGAGCCTCCCACCTCCTCTTTGTTCCGCTCACGAAGACCCTCCGCAGCTCTCTCTCCACGGCTGGGTGAATCCTGAAATTCTCTTTCCATTAAAAATAAATGCCCCATTTTATCTGCCTGAAATGGCTCTACTCTCTGATTGTCTTTTCCACGACACCGTATATGGAAAACTATAAAATCATAATACAACTATTAATCCCCTGTATCTGCTTGTACCTAATTTTTATTAAAAATATCCCATGCCCCAGCTGCCTTGTAAATTATAGTGAGGTTGCAAAGTGTGCTGCAGGACTGGCCTGGAGGCAGCGTGTTGAACAGACCACTCCCTCCAAGGGCCAGGACACAGGGGGCAGGGTGGGGGGTGCGGCCAAGGATGCAGGTACTCTGGCCCAGTGGGGGCCACAGGCCTCACAGGTGCCTGCCTTCCCCTGGCCCCAGGGGCCTTGGACTGGGCCGGCACCCAGGAGCTCAGGGACCATGGAGTCCCAGTCCTGCTAGTAACAGGTCCCTGGGCATGCTAAGGCTCAGGCTCCGACAGGATCTGGGGCTGCAGGACTCATACGGTGGCCAGCTGGCTGGCTGTCTGCAGGGCTCGGAGGCTGGAGGCAAGAGGGGTGGCGTGGAGTGGCTGGAGCAGCCGAGTCTCTGGCTCTGAGGCAGGATGACCTTGCCCCTTCGGCCTCCGCCCCTGAGACGCTTGGAGTAGCAGCTGTCTCCACTTGAGGGCTCTGGCTGGAGGGACTTCTCTGTCCAGCCCAGGTAGCCAGGCCTGGGTCTCTTCCCCTTTCCCAACCTGGAACTGCCCGAGGTGCAGCCTGGTGTTCCCTCCCTCTCCAGCCTCTGCCTGAGGCTGAGTTTCCTTCTGCAGCTCGACCCCTCAGGGCAGGAGGGTGCTGGCTCACCCGTGCCATTGTTCTTCAGCATGGTGAGTGGAGGACCCTCCTCCTGCAGAGCAGGCCAGGAGGCTCTGACCCCGCCGTGTATTTTGGAACCATCTGGACTCCTGCGCATGTGTATTTCCATCACGGCAGTCACCCTGTGGCACCTGCACTGTCTCCCTGCTGGCCTGTCCCATGTTCCGTGCAGCCCTTTTTCTTCCGATGTAACCGCACTGGGCTCTGGCAGGACCCTCACTGTCTGTGGTGATGGAAGCCTGCAGACTCCTCAGGGCCTCTTTCCACCTGCACACACTCAGAATCAACCATTTCTACAGCACCTGGCTGGAGACGTTGCTTGGGCCACAGCCAGGCTCAGCTGTGATTTCCAGGAGAGGAACTGAGATGGGGATTTTTTCAGATTGAAGCCCAGGTTGCTCACCCCAGTGCGGTCCCAGTCCAGGGCCTGCAGGGTCACTGGGTTTTACACACCAATCTCGCCTACCGCCTTCCTGTGGGCAAGCCTCACTCAAAGGTGGTGGCCTCCCCACCTCCCCTGCTCCGCAGAGGCTCAGTGCCCCGACCCCCAACCCACAGCACCCACAGCTCTACCCCAGGCCAGGTCCCTGGGGCGAGGTCCTGTTCCTGCCAGCCTCTGGGTGGTCATGCTGCCAGCCACAGGCAGAAGATTCATTTGTTTCATTTTGCTTTGGATTTTGGAAGCTTGCTTTTGAGCACTGATTTGTGTTTATAATTATACTGGCCTTGGTATCCACTGGTTCCACACTGGCAGATTCAACAAACTGAGGATCGAAAAATTTGAAAATTCGATCCATACTGAATGTGAACGGATGTTTCCTGTCGGCCTCCTCCAAACAACCGTGTATAACGTTTAGTGGTGTGGTGTGCAGTAGCGTTGGATGTCATGAGGAGCCCCAGGGTGACTTAATGCACACAGGAGTGTGTGGTATGCAAGACACTTATATCAGGGGCTCGAGCATCAGAAGAGCTTGGTGGCCTCAGGGTCGTGGGACTGTGACTTATGGGTGCCAGGGTCGTTTCTGGGTTCCAGGCCGGACCTAACAAGGCACACTTGAGTGGGCCTCCGCAGAACACTGTTCATGATAGGTGTCATTTCCATCTAAGCCTTTCCCACAAGACCGGTGTGCGTGACTCAGTTTCCCAGCTCTGTGTGAGGACGCCTCGCCAGGGACCCAAGGGGGCGGCTGGGCTTGCAGAAACCTTGGAGAGTGGAGACGGGGAAGCCATTGTCAGCGACAGGGCCAGTGGCATGGAGGCCAGCAGGGCTCAGCTAAGGGCTAGGGCACCCCATGTGCAGACTCCTGGGGTGGGGCTCCAACACGGGTGCTCACTCCAGGCCAGCTTCCTGGCCTAGTGCTGCTCCAGCCTCACAACTCTGTCCTCTGCTCACCTGGGGCTCCTGCAGGTGGGCCTCCCACCTGGGGTGAGTGAGGAAGCCTGGAGGGCGGGGGTAGAGGAGGAATCGCTCTGGCTCCTTCCCAGGTGGGCCAGGCCCCCTCCACACCCTCTTGGGGTCCTGCCCACTGTTCTGGGGGAGGGGTCCCGGGGCACCCTTTTGGGGTGCAAGCAGGGGTGCAGCAGCTTTGGGTATCTTCTGAACTACACCATCTTTGAGGCTTTCAGCTGCTGGGCTCAGCCTCCGTGGAGCCCCCAAGGCTGGTGACTGCTTATCCAACGCACACTGGGACATAAAAACTGATTTCCCGAAGAAACGGAGCCTTAATCGACATTTCCCTTTTATGAACAGTTTTATTGCAAAGTAGATTTCCTGCGGCCAATTCCATCAGCGACCCCTCGAAGGTTCCACGCACTGCCGCGCTGCCTGCTCGTCCATCCAGAGGCTGCTAATTGGGAGGGAGGCGCATAGTGGGGGTGGCTGGCAGCCCAGGTATGCACCTGTGCCGAGGTCAGCCTTCACCTATCTAGGGGCCCCCACCCTGAGCCCCCCAGTCTGCCCTCAGGCCTCGTGACCCCACGAGGACAGGTCCAGGGGAGGGAGACGCTGATGTGGTAGCTACACTGGGGCTACAGGAGAGCCCTCTCATTGAGGCATCCCAGGGTCCTTCCAGGCACCTGCAGGTCCTAGCTTCTCCTGTGTAAGAGTAAGAGTTTTGAAGGCAGGGACTGGCTTATGAGGCTGAGTGGCCTTTGGGGACTCCCACCTCCAGGCATGGGCAGGTGTGGGCAGGTGCAGACAGGTCATCCCATGCCAACACCTCTGTGTCTGTGGCTTCCGAAGCGGGGCTCTGACCTGTCTGGGGACCCAGGGCCTGGAGAGAAGACTGGAGGACCGGAAGGCGGGTCTGGGAGCACAGACAGTAGGAGGGATGGGGGAGCTTGGGGCCGGAGGGCTCAGGGCCTCTGCTGGTGTCCTGGGAGCCACAGTGGCCCCACTGGTGGGCCAGCGCTCGTCACTCATCCAGCCTCACCGGTCTCTCACAGCGGCCAGGTGCTGGGCTCCAGCTAAGGACACTGTGACAGAGAGGAGAGCCCTGGCGGGCGGGAGACCTGTGTGTCATCTGGCTGGTCACTCGGGCGGTGGAAGGAGGATGCTTCCTGGGCGGCCTGAATGCTGAAGCTTGGGAGGGAGGGCCAGCATGGAGGGGTCAGTCATGGGGCAATTCACTGTACTGGGAAAATTAATTCAGACTCCAAATGATCTGTCCTCTGTGACAGCTGAACATCGGTGCAGTCGCAGTTAAAATGAAATCTCTACCCAAGGCAATATGAAATTGTGTTTTGGTCTTACTGTCCAGGATAAAGACTCTCTTAGAGGTTAGTCCACTGTTTCTCTGACATGCTGAACTCAACTGTATGGGTCAGCAGAGGTTGCAATGTGCCCAGTAACAAGCATGCCCAGGCTTTGGCACCACGGGAGGTGGATACTTATCCTCTCACAGCCTCGGCGGGGTCTGGGATGGCAGCTGTCCCCATGAGGGCTGAATGCTGACCTCTCTGAGAATAGGGTCAGGGCCTCGGATCTCGACTGCAGAGGTTGACGGTGGGAGGGGGAGGTCGGGTTGTTCTGGGTCAGGACCTCCTGTGTCATCACAGAAACAGCCACCTCTCAGCTTGCTTCTTTGAGCATGGAAAGTCGTGTCCTGCCTGCCCGCATAGTTACAGGTGCCCTCCGGGCTCAGGGGTGGGCAAGGTGCCTGTGCTCCTCTGTGCTCCTGGAGGAGGCATCTGTAAACGTCTGTCCCCCAGCTAGGGACGTGACTCATCTGCAGGCTTTGCCAGAAGTGCCCCGCCCACTTGGATCTGTTCCATGAAACCTGCTGTCCCTGGGGCTGCATCCGTCTGCTTTCCGACCACTGAGATGCAGCACCCAACGCTCACAGTGGAAGGAGACGTTTAGGTTCTCATAGGTTCAGTCCAGGGTCGCTGCTCCAAGGCAGAGATGTCATGGTGGAAGGGCTTAGCTCACGGCTCCAGGAAGCAGAGCAGGGGACAGTGCCAGAGTGAAAGGACCAGGGACCAGACCTGTGTGAGACCACATCATGGGTGTTGTCAGTGTTGGTCTTTGCCCCTGGTCCCCATCTCCAGTGAATTCTTATGGCTGAGGGAGAAGCTAGTGCCCAGACTGCCACAATCTGGTCCTTGTGCCCCACCCGGTACCTGGAGGGCACACACCTG
>PVJO010016040.1:30000-43182 GCA_004026905.1 Hystrix cristata | reverse complement strand
CTGTGAGCTATGTTTACAAACACTGAAGAACCAACCCAGGGATACAGGAACACATCAATGGAATGGAACAGAGCCTACACATAGACCCATGTATGTGAGAGGGTCGAAGAAAATGAAGTAGACATTTCAGTTCAGATGGTAGATGAAAACAAACTGCATGAGGAGATGGTGTGAAAAAATTCAAACTGCATAAGAGAACAGATTATATTTCATCTACAAATGCAACTTACAAATAAACTAAAAAAATACCAAAACAAAACTATCAAGAGACAACAGTTTTTGCAATCTGGCAAAAGTAATGACTTTTCAAAACAAGACTCAAAACTCAGAAGCTCCAACAAAAGGATTGTTAGGTTGGACTATGTAAAAATTTAGAACTCTGGCATGCCAAAGACATCTTTAAGCAGCTAAAAAAAAGAGACCAAAATGAAATATATATGACTTGTCAGACAGAGGACTAATTGCTATACTGCAGTTATTACCATAAAAACAAAGCATATATATATATATATATATATATATATATATATATAAGCAAATCAAAATGCGCAAGTAAATCAAAAGCCAATAAATATAAAAAGATGAATGACCTCAACAGTGTCAAAAAATATAAATTGTTTGAAAAGTAAGAGTCTATTTTAGAAATCTTCTATTTGTGGAGATACAGAGAAATGGACATCTTTTCTTACTGCTGAGGATATAAACTGTTACAGCTTTTGTGATGGGTATCTGGGTTGTATCCATCAAATTTTAAATGTGAGTATCCTCTGATCTAGCAATTCCTCTTTGAGAAGTCTATCCTACAGAAAACTCGCATATGGCACAGAAATATAGTCACACACAAATGTTCATGACAACATTGTAAAAGAAAGAAAAGCTGGAAATAAACTAAATTTCCACTGAAAGTGGGAAGGGTTAATAAATTACAGTAATCCATACCACAGAACAATACAGGCTATGGAAAGCCATGATATATTAGGAAGCTTGAGTCCTATTCATAAAAGACTATACCATACACTTTCCTGGTAAAGGTGGGTAGGAACAGGAAGTATATTTACAACAATAGAAACAGATTTACAAGATTTCATGCCAAAAGACTAAGATTGATTGCCTATGGAAAGAAGACTTTATTGTTACACTTCTACCTTTGAAGTTTTTAAAATAATAAACCTGTGTTACTTTAAAAATTTTTAAGTCAAAGAAAGGAAAAACAAGTTAAAATCAGCAGTGGCCACAAGCATTTCCAAAGGAGACAGTGCCTGTCCTAGCCATGTAAACTATGTTGGGGAAAAATCTTCTTCCCTGTGACCAGAAAATGTCTTCCTTGAAGTTTTCACCCCCCATGACCTCAGCATATGCCTTTATCTAACACTGTGAAAACCTGAAGCAAAGGCAAGAGATAATGGCAATTCAGGTAATGGCAAAAGTCAGCTGCCTCTGACCAAGCTGAGGAGGAAGCACAACTCACAGGAAGGGGATGCCCTTCTCAATCTCAAGTAGAGGTTTCCTTTGCCCATTCTAACATAAACTTCTAGGTTAGTGGTAGTTAACCTATGGTATGCATGCCACAGCAGGCATGCGGAGCCATCTGTCAGCACACAAGCCAAGTCACCAGAGCAGCCAAGCACTGGTTAATAGTTGTGTTTTCTAAACTAAAACCTCAGTTCTCAGGTTTAATTGCAGTGCTGGCATTTTGCGATAAGTAAGTGGGTTTGGGGTTGCAGTCTAGGCACTCAGTCTCTAAAAGGCACTGTCTCTGTTCTAGGTTCTCTCTGTGGTCCACTGTACTTTTAGAAATCTTTTTTTAATTTTTTTTATTTTTTTAATTTTTACCAAGAACATGTATTGGTACATTGTATACATAATGATCATAGTCAACATGGTTATTTTGTACCTGTACATGATACATCTTGGTTTTCCCCCCCTTCCCCCTTCCTCTCCCTTCCCTTCCCCCACCTTTCACTATTTGCAACAGGTTTATTTACATTTTTCCATTTTTTTCCCTTTAATCTTGCTTTTCTTTAACCTTCCTTCTTTTTCCCTCTTTTCCTTATGTAGTTCTCCTCTCTTTTGAATAATATCTTTTTTTTTACATAATATCTATTATACCCCCTTGTCCTTATTTACACTTATCGTTTCTCATATCAGAGAAACAATTTGATGTTTACTGATAAGTGTCTGATTTATTTCACTTAAGAGTATGTTCTCAAGGTATATCCATTTACCTACAAATGCCTCTAGTTTGTCCTTTTTAATGGCAGAGTAGTACTCCTTGTGTAGAAAAACTGCATCTTCTTTAGCCATTTATTAGTTGTTGGGCATTTAGGTTTTTTGCAAGACTTAGCTATACAAATTGTGTTGCTATGAACATGGTTGTGCAATCAGGCAAGTGAAAGAAATAAAAGGAATAAAGATAGGAGAGGAAGAAGTTAAACTATCATTATTTGCGGATGACATGATACTCTACATAGAAGACCCCAAGAATTCCACCAAAAAACTTCTAGATTTAATAACTAAATTCAGTTGTGCAGGTGGATACAAAGTCAACACCCAAAAGTCAACAGAATTCCTATATACCAATAACAAACTCACTGAGAAAGAAATAACAGAAGATATTCCTTTCACAATTGCATCAAAAAAATGAAATACTTAGGAATCCATCTAACAAAACAAGTAAAAGACCTTTTCATTGAAAACTACAGTACTCTAAAAAAGGAAATTGAAAGGGATTTCAGACAATGGAAAGATATCCCATGTTCGTGGGTAGGAAGAACCAAATAGTAAAAATGGCCATACTTCCTAAATTACTATACAGATTTAATGCAATTCCAATCAAAATTCTAATAACATACTTCACAGAATTAGAAAAGGCAATCATGAAATTTATCTGGAACCAGAAGAGACCACAAATAGCAAAAACAATCCTGGGAAACAGGAATAAGGCAGGGGGCATCACAATCCCCGATTTGAAATTATACTATAAAGCTTCTGTGATAAAAACAGCAAGGTATTGGCACAAAGACAGACCCGAGGACCAATGGAACAGGCTAGAAGATGCAGAAACAACTCCAAACACACTCTAATACCTCATCTTCAACAAAGGAGCCAAACACCCTCACTGGAAGTAAGACAGCCTCTTTAGAAATCTTGATCTGAGAGAAAAATAGCTTCCTGAGGAAGAACTACAGTTTCTTCTTCCCCAAGGTACTGTACATTAGCTTCTTCTAAAATGGCTGTGGGATGTCCCCAATCAAGAACACTGAGAGAGACCGCTGTCCACAGGACCTGGAGAGGGACCACTGCGCAAGGAACATTATTTCAGATTGTATCCTACCTACCAAAAAGGTTAAAATAACATTTTAACTGTCGAGACTCACAATAGTATGTGCCCTGATGTAGTTAAACAGAAGAACTAATCCATGAATGCTTAGATAGGAGACCACAACTGGCAGTGAGACCAAAAATCAGAATTGGGTAAAAGTGAAAGAGAGAAAAAAGGAAGTATTAAACTTAGTTCTGAGAAGACAAATGGTTGCTAGAATGGGTAATTAAAAAAAATGTAGAAAATGACAATTCACTATTTCAGAAGAAATGATGGGCCACAAAGTCCTTCACCCTGAGGGCAATCAAACAGCATATAGGACCTCATCTCCTGGCAGCTAATGATACCACAGGAAGTCCAGGAGGGGCAACTGCAAGGACATGTGGATCATCACTCTGTTCCTCTCTTGTCCAAATATGGGTCCTAATTTTATGGCTATGCATATGTCATTATTTAATTTAAAAGGCTACCTTTAAGTATGACTTTAGTTCAGTTTGGACTTCATTTTTTTACTTCAATTTCATGGGTACATTAACATTAGAACATTTTTTTCTCTGAAGTTTAAATTGTTTTAGAAAAGCTTTCCTGGAAGCTACTAATGGAATAGTTTAGGGCTAAACTGCTCTTCAAAATTTCATATACTCCTTCATGGCTTAATAAATAATGTTAATAGTCTTGAGGCTAGCATGTAGGATATGCGACTTCTAGTTGTTTTTTTTTAAGGAACAAATTCAATCCTCTGAGTTCTTTGGAGAGTACAGGCCAGAGCTCTTCTCTTCCCACACAAATGTGTTTTGAAAATGAAGGAGGCAGAGGCCTTTTTGTGAAGCAGGAACATTGAAGACATCATTACTAAGGATTTCTGTTGTTATCACTGCCAAGTATAAAATCCAAAACAAAGTAGTAAGATAACACTAAATGGTATCTATGTCACAGACGGGGCTACAGTTTATTGCAAATCACAGCTCCACATGGGAACTTGTGAAGCCTTCAATTTATAGTGGTCCACAGAGGAAATTCTAAGCATGGGGAGGGGTTCCTGAGTGGAGGGAGGGAAAACAGTTAAACTTGCTTACAGAAGGTCTGTGCAGGCCTCATGATGTTCGTAAACAGAGGCTGGGATTCAGCAGGCCAATCAGGTTAATAAATTATGACACAGAAATGTGGATTTAATTTCATTTCAATCAACTAAACTTACTTTCTTTAAAGATAATTTCTTTCAGGACATGTCAAATCACAGCAAAACTCTAGGGTCTGGTAAGGTCCCCTGCTTTCAGAGCAGGCAAGGCTTCAGTTCTCAAAGTTTGATAATAGATATGTGGGTATGTACAAAACTCACTGATGTTAATGGGAATAACATGGACTTTCCAAGCAAGAGTTTTAAATGCAGGGTTAAAAATCCTACTGAATTAGAATCAAATAAAGGTCTAAGAAATACTGGCAAGCCAACACAACACATACCAGGCATATTCTGAGAGTAACTTGTCTTTCAGTATTTTGGTGTTGTTTTCAATATGTATTTTATGAAACAAATATGAGTAGCAAATGTGTGTATCTGTTTCAAAGAGGCAAAGCCAGGAAGAGCTCTGATTGCCTTTATTCAATAACTAACCTGTGCTGGTCTAATGGCACAGCACTCTCTCCTCCACACCTTCAGTCCCCTGCAGAATTACCCTTCTGCCAAAGGAGAGCTAGAAGCCAGTCCTTCTTTTAGGTTCCTTAGCTGGGATTTATAGAAGCAGGTGGGTGGGGAGATCGTACAATTAGGTCTTAGAAAAAAAGCAAAACAGACCTGTGTAATAGGACCATTGAGATTAACTTCAAGTTTTGAAATGGGGAGCAAAATGCTACCAATTTCAACACCACATTAAATATACTTTACAAGAATTTTCTCAGCCAAAGAAAATAGTATAGAAGTGCCAATTAGAGAAAGATCATTAAGGCTTTGCACTTCTGGGATGAGGACTCCTCATTGAAAAGTAGGAAATACCTCTATTCTCTGGGTCTCCATGACACTAGACTTCATGAAATCAGACGAAACTGCTGAGGGTCAGCAGAAAGACTCTGGCACATAATGACACACTGTCTTTATGGGTTCCTTCTCTGTGTGTGGAGAGCCAGCCAGGCTGTCCCTCCCAGCACAGGACACAGACTCTTTTCAATGATATCTGAGGCCATTTCCTCTGTGAGGCCTCTGATCACCCTATTTGAAACAACACCCCCATCCTCATTTCTGCTTTAGGTTCTCCACTGGTTAGCACCTGGCTTTTAACCATATTTTATGTGTTTATTCTTCCTTTTCCCCACTCAACTAGGCAGATTATACACACTGGTAGGGAAGAGATGTTATCGGTTTTGGTTGTTAGATCCTGGCATCCCCAGCATCCAGTAGATCCTTGATAAGTAATTAAAGATGGTAACTCTCTAGCATATTTAAGCAAAAACTTACTTGTCAGTAAACAATTTGCCATACACATATGCATTCCTTATTAGGTAAAATTTCAGTAGAACTTACCTAGTAAGAAAGAAAATCCTGATATTTACAGCTTTTAGAACCAACAAGAGAAAGGCAAGCTCCAAAGCTGACAGTCTATCAGTCACAAGCAGGTGAACACTTAAATCCAGGACAAGGTGCTGGTCTCCAAATGAGGCATGATTTGCATTCTATGGGACCCTGTGTAGATACTTAGAAGTCAGTGAATGGTGGCAACTCCCCAACTAAATTCAGAAAGCTCATCTAACTCACAGGAACTTTTGCTGGTTTTGGATGACTCAGAAAATAAAGTGTCATTATTTTTGCTGTGTTTTTGGAAGTTCTTTTGAGCTAGTTGGGGAGCCATGCACAGTAGTGTTTCTACGGAACTTGAAGGGTAACTTTCAAATGTGGTTTGTGAGTTAAGGAAAAACTCCCCTTCTAGGGATGCAATGCCTACCATGGTTTCCAAAGCCCGTGCACTGGGCACCATCTCCTGGCCCTATGGAAGGGAAGGAGATGGAGTACCAGGAAGATTCTGTGTGGTCTGGCCAAATTCATATCCATCTTGGTAGACGGTGGCATATGATTGTTTCCAAGGGACTGTGGTCTTGTTGCCACTGTGCCAGAGAACAAGGAAGCACACTGCAGCCTCTTTGTTCCTGATAGGTAAGACATGGGTAACAGGCATATCGAACTTGAGATGGCAGGGCAATGGAGCTCCCGAGGAGACTAGCAGGGGTATCTGGTGCCAACTGCCCTCATCTCTTCTTTTTTCTGGGCTCTCCTGAGGCCATCAGTTTGCTTCTCTGTGTCTCATTTACTTTAGGGATGGTGTTGGAAAGAAGCTTTACTAACAGATCCTTCTGAAATCTGAACTCAATCCCCAGGCTAGGGCAGCTTTGACTGCTACCCAGCTAGGCTGCAGGGACTGCTGCTCTTGCTGGTTTATTTGAACAGAAACATCACTTCTCATCCAAACTGCTTCAATGGAAACTCATTGCCTGCTCCATGTTGATACTCTGTATTTCCCCAAGAAAATGCATGTACTGTTGTGTTTACAAAGGGCCTCTACCACATTTAGTAAGCAGCAGCATGAAAAGAAACCCAAATCTATCTGATGTGGAACTCTTTCTTGCTTAGGTAACGACAACCCACAACTAGATTGAGGAGGAGTTCCCTTCTTGTACGTGCTGTTAAAAAATAACTTACATTCATATTTTTCCTTTTCAAAGGATTACGAAATGCTTCACAAGCTCAAGTGTTTGTGTCACTTCACTCAGATGACAGTCACATGAGAAGCTCTCTTTAAGTGCCACAGAAAACAGCAGAGACCCCAGACACTGAAAACTCAAAGACAAAGATGTTCCTCCTGCTCTTCTTGTCTGCTGCCAGGACCTCTAGCAGCTTTTTAAAATTAGAACTTGCAAAGAAAGAGTGTCTCTTAACTTTTTGCCAACTACTGAGTCTTAAGATAGGCAAGTACTCACTTGTAGACACAAGAACTACTTCTCTTCTGCCGAGAAGTCCCTTCAAGCTCAGCCAGGTGGATGTTATGCTCACAGGGGATCCCCAACACATGATGATGTGATATGTACTGTCCAGGCAACTATAGCAGCCCTGCAGCCCTGCAGCCCTATGCTCACCTTGGGGGAGCCACCAAGTAGTACTGTGCTAAAGTTCTTGCACTGTCTGGGTAACAGCCACGATACTTCACCCATAAATTCCCCATATAATGAGTGTGCAAACTTCCTTAGACAAGGAGCCATCCCAGTGGCCTCTCTCTGCATGTGCTGTACCCAGCCTTCTCAACAACCCCTCACTGCTTGGAGGATCCCAGCCAGGAAGGCTCAGTCTGCAGCACAACAGGGATGTGAAGCTGCATCTATACTCCCAGGCAAAGCTTCACATCGCTTCTTGTTACTTAAAGGATGCCTCTTCAGGTGGAAGAAATTTCATAAGACCATAACACATGATTTCCACTGGTTTCCAGGGGGATCATCTACTTGTGAGTTGGAAGGAGGGCAGGATTCTTTGATAGACATTCATAAAAGCAAGCGATCCAACATGACTGGCCCCCATCACATTCCAAATACCTGCCCTACCCTTCACTCTCAGGTATCACTGGTCAAGATGAGGGGCCTAAGGAAGAGGATTGGGCAGGGGAGGGCCTCATTCTGCCTGCCACTGTCTGATACAGTTTCCTGAGATTCCTGCTCCACCACCCAGTCTCTACAGATGCTCATCCACTACATGGTCCCTCAGGTTATAGCTGCCCTGCCTTAGCTGGGTCTCTACTTCTCAATCTGGGGTTCGTGGTGCCACGAACCACGGGGTTAAGAGGAACGTGGGTTAAGAGTTGCCGAAGTCAAGGAATTAATATCCATGTAATACAATAGCAAAGGAATATGAACAGAAGCTATACTTCGAGTCCCTTTTCTCTTGACACAACAGGCTTCCAACACACAAGGAGTATGTGGAAGCTGCCTGGCTCAACCTACAGGCCTTCAGGTTCCTGTCCTCATGTGCCGTGCCCACCATATGCTCTGCCACCTTTATTTCCTCTCCTTCCTCAAAGTGGGCCCTAAGATTTCTCTTCTCCATAAACCTGAGGTTTTGCTGTCTTCTTAGATGCAAACCAACAGAAAAATCCATTACTGCCTAATGTCTCAACTGTCTGTACAGCTACCTAAAAACCAGAGCAGGAAGAAACAGGCAGCTTGGTCAAGCAGGGCAGAGCAGGGAGTGATATGGAGGAAACTGCAGCTTGTTATTACCAGATGAAGCCTTTGCTCTGGGTCCTTGGGCCAGCTGTGCCAAACTAGGCTGCAGCCTTGTCAGGTGTGAGGCCAGTGTGGTGTGGGGTGGTTTCTACCCATGTTGACGGAGGACATTTCACCAGGCTCCTTGGCTGTAGGGCAACCCTTCCCCCACCCTCAGCAGTTTCTTCTCTACCTACCACTGTCTCGGGCTTCCCCTTATCCTCTTGCACACACCATGCGTCTTTGCCCCGCATCCCAAACATTCTGGACTGTGGTCCTGAATGATGCAGAACAGACCTTTCTGGGCCACTGTGACTAGACACTGTGTTGCTTTTCCATGACCTCACTCCACACTCTGCAATGTGTTCCCTGATCCTTTCTTATTTGTCAGAGGTGTTTTCTACGTACAATGTATTTTATAAGTTGCCCCAAATCCTCAGTAGGTTGTGCCATCCACTGGCAACATTGCTGACCAGAGAGAGCTGAAGCCATCATCATGTACGCTGAACTCAGATCATCCTGTGGGTCACCAGGTATTGCTGGAGTTTTTGCTGCCCCCCCTCCCACATGAATTGCCCTGGTAGCACCAGCTCGAGGGCTGCCCAGTGTTTTGTGCAGAGTCAGCCTAGATCAGTAATTATACAATATTCCAGTTATAGGACTGACTTTGAATGGTTTCAAGTTGGGTAGTACAGTGGTATTTTGATTCATGAACTTAATTTGTTTCACGATTTTGGAAAAAATGGCAACATTTGTGTTGTGTGGGAAAGATGGCCATGGTCATGTTTGTCACCCAATGTAGAATATGCAAACAAAAATGAAATTTTGCCAAACGCTTTTATTTGTGAACCAAATTGTTCACAAATAAAAGCATTCATGAAACAAGTACCACTGTACTGTACAGGGTAAGCTACTATGTAACAGTGTGTGGTCTTTCCAAGTTAAGAGCTTACTGGCCATCCTCAGGAAACTGGAAATGAAATTCATTAACTTTCAAATACAAAAAAACAGAGACTTAAAGATGCTAGTTTTCAAGGCCTATATGGTTTAGCTTTTTAGTTCAGATTATTTTAAAGTTAACTCCAAAGAACAGAAATGATGGTAGAAGGAACATCACCTGTGACTATCCAGACAAGAAGCTCTTAAAGGAGCGGGCTCATAAAAAGTATCTAGCGGTCATGACAATGAAAAGCACCATATAAACTGGACCATTTTTATCTTTTGTTACAGTTGGCTGCATAACCAAATGACCTGGGACAGGATCAGTGTGACCTGACAGCGTTGGGGCCAGCCCTGCAGGCTCCTGGGAGGATGGCAGATCCCAGCCCGGGCTGGGCATTCCACTGGCAAGTCCAGCCCATACCGTGTGGAAAAGAATTTCAGGACAGCTGACAGCACTTCTCTGTCCAGTCCCCAAGCTTCATGCATTCTACCAGTAAGCACTTGATGAATATTCAGGAGCAGCCAGGTCAGGCTGGGCGGCCACGGCATGTGTGGGTATGCAGGCCAGCCTAGGAGGGCCTCTCGTGAGGTCCAGCTTCCAGCATGGTAAGGGCCTGTCTTCCAGATTCAGCTGTATCAGAACCTGTGGACACAGGCCTGCTGACAGTGGCTCACTCTGTCTAGTGAACAAATGCAGAACAGAGCGTCCTCTTCCTCAGGGGCACACCCTGCAATACCAGGACAAGGACAACAGCACAAGTGCATACAGAAGGTCTGCTGGCAGGGATGGTGCTTCTTGCTTCTCCCCCTCACCTCTAGACTCTTGACCAGATATGAAGCCTCCACTCTGAGGCCTTTGAAATACTGTGAACACAAGATTCTTCTCTCTCCCACACTGTCTTCTCCCTCAGCAGGCCAGAAAGCCACTCTTTCTGGGCCTTCAAGGGAAGTCCATAGTCCCTTGGGACTGCAGATAGACAGCAGCTTACCTTTCTGTTAGAGGCGTCTCTCTCTACACACTACCACAACTCCACTGTCTTGTGGGTCACTGGGGTCAGGGAGGGGATACCTGGGCCTCCCACCACCCGAGACTTCAGTTGAGCTTAACAGATATATGCATCCTAGACAGCGGCGACAGAGCTCTGGTGCCAGGAAGAGACAGAGGCATAGGGTTGGGAGTCACATGCAAGAGTCCCTTCCTATGGCACTGGATCCTTTATAAATCACACCAGTCACACACATACCTTCACTGGTTGTTATGGTTTGTGTCTATATGTCCCCCCAAAGCCTCATGTGGTAAGAGATAGCTAGATCTAGAGTGTGTGATTACTAAATTAATCCACTGATCGATTTGGCATGGTTCTGCTGGGATCAAGGATGTGACGCTAAGATTAAGGGTATTAGGATTAAGGGTGGGAGTACTGCCCACTCTAAAGACAAGTAGCCTGGATAAAATATAAAATACAGGAAGAAGCTGGTTAGCCGCTTGCTCGCATCCCTTGCATTCCTTGCTGACTTCTGCTGTCTGCCATGCCACCCTGCCTCGGACCCAGCTGACTGTGGACTGAAACCTCTACAAACTGTGAGCTAAATAAACCTTTCTTCCCCTAACTTTGGGTGTTGGGTATTTTGTCCCAGCAATGAGAGAAAACCTAACTAACACACTGGTTGTTCTTATAAACTGCCCACAAGCCCTAACTTCTGCAAGCAGCTTCCTTGGAACCTTTTTCCCAGGTACTTAATGTCAACACTTCATGCTGGGATTAAGAGAGTGATTCTAGTCCTTGCTGAACCCACTTGGACACTGGCCTTCATGTTTCAAGGCTCCCAGAGAACACCTAACAGATTTTATTTTTGTTAATTTACTCATGGAAATTTAGTTCAATTTGGGGTCAGTGAAGCTCAGAAATTGGATTATATATATTTTTTCCTTTCTTTTTGACTAACACACAGATCTTAGAATGTGGAATTCACACACAGCAGGATAATTTCTTCTGATGGGTGAATTTTATCTTTAATCAAACCATATTCTAAATGAAAAACATCTGGGAAGACAACCAAACAGAGCTGGGGATGAAAGTCTTCTTTCCTATATGCATTCTATATATGATGATTTTTCTTCATATCAATTATAATTATCACACAGCTTCTGGTACTTTCACACTGGGAGATGATATAGTCCAGTCTATATAAATTTTTGGTGGACAGATACATCAGGCTAAATATAGTGGATAAGAACATCAGTGGCATGAAAAGGGGTAATTTGTTCACTATATTCAAAATCATTTAATATTTTACATTTTATTTTGTCACTGAACATTTCTATAAAATGCTTAAAAAAAAAGTTTGTCCTACAGTCAAATTAAAAAAAATCAGTTACACTAGTTATTTCTTTAACTTATTGGTTACCCAGGATATCATGCTACTAATTAAGGCATAGAAAAAGCTGTCTAGAGTCTGTGTTGTAGGTGTCAGAGACACTAGCATCCTGTGGAAGGCTGAGCGCAGATGGGACACACTGCTATCAGGCCCTCAGGACTGGAGCATGCCCATGCAAGTGGTTTCAAAGGCTGCCTTTAGACTGCTCTGTGAGGAACCCCTACATACCAAGCCACTGGAGCAGTGCAGAGGACAGACAATAAGCAAGCCAAAGAGGGAGGAGTAGGGATGCACAGAGGAGGTACTGGGCTCCCTGAGTCCCAGCAGATCTTCAAACCAGGCCTCTGTACAACCTGCTCTGAGCCAAATGCATACAGGACTGTGGTCCATGGTCAATCATGCTTTAGTGAAAGCCTTAGTTACAATACAAAAGGACACGGCAGATAGGAACAGCCAGGCTGCAGCAAGACTGGTTGCTGGCACACCTCGTTCTCCAGACACTTAAAAAAGTCATTTCTGCATTGTTTCCATGTATACACACAAAAAGGAACACATCTCTCTTGCCCTCACCAAGGACACCCATTTAAATGCCTAATATAGGAAGCTGGATCTTTCTCAACAGTGCTTTGCCAGGAAAGCTAAGTTGACTAAACTACCAAGAGTCCCCCAAGACATTCGCACCAAGGCAAGTTCTTACTTCTTACAGAATGCTGTAGGAGGTGAAGTATTACTAGTCCTGCAGAAATGCTGACTGTTCCATTTCTAACATTCTATATTCATTAACTGGCAGCCCACAGCTCTCTCCCTCCAAAAAGAACAATAAGACTTAACAAAGAGGGTTTTCTCTGTTCACTGCCCTCCTTCTCCAGCACCTTCTGAGGCAGCTGGTGGTAGGGCCTCTGCTTCCTTGGGAGCTGGCTCCTCCTGGAGCCTGCAGGTTAGAGGGGCACCTCTGGCCTGAAAATGGCGGTATGTTATAGGCTTGCACATATTCCTGTTTCCCCTTGCCTGGCTAAGAAGAAAACTGCACTGCAGAAGAAAACTGGCACTGCTTCCAGGGAGACACCAGAATTGCAGTGGCATCTATCCTATGTTAAGGCTGACACGAACTCACGGCAAGGCACACAAGCACATCAAGGCACACCTCTCCCAGACAGTGACCATCCCAGCTGAGCCCACAGTCCACCAGTGGTCTTCGGACCATTTTTTTTGAAACAGGTCTCATTGTGTAGTCCAGGATGGCCTTGAACTCACCGTGTAGTCCAGGTTGGCCTTGAACTCCTGTCAATCCTCCTGCCTCAGCC
>PVJO010016040.1:0-25000 GCA_004026905.1 Hystrix cristata | reverse complement strand
ACAGGCCTGGCCTGGCAACAAGGTGGACAAACTATCCCCAGGCTCTGTCTCTGTGATACCTGCCATCTAGTGCAAAGACATGCAAAAAGTAAAGACCACATAAATTGATTAAACAGTTACAAACTGCAATAATCCCTGTATGCCCACCAACTAGAGGCAGAGGAGCAGAGGAACATTAGCTGTACTTACTAACCATATTCCAGGTGCAGCAGGCTAGGCAACTAGCAGAGGTGTGGTTTTATTTTCTCCTAATTTAATCCTTACAACCATCCTATGTGAAAAGTTTTATTTCCTTTCCATAAGCAAGGAAATGAGAACCCAGGAATGAAAAGCCTTGATGAAAGTGAAGCAAGAATCAAACCCACATCTTAGGGACCTCAGGCCTGGCCTGAGGGGGACAAAGCCCAAACATTCTGATCATTTCATAAGGTCTTTTGCAGTGGTACTTGGTTACTCATGCCTTCCCCATCGTTGTCTCTAATTTTTTTTCTAGTCTTTTGCTGTGTCCACTTGAACCTCGTGTCCTAACTCTGGAAAGTTTGGCATTCCCTGACTCTACCTTGGATGAGTTTCCATGCCCTGAGACCCCACACCCTCCACGGACTACAATTTCCATCACACCACAGTATACCTTATTGTTCTTATTTTTTAAATTATTGGGTTAGCTCAAGGATTGTAATCTGCTTATTCATTTGTTCACTCATTCGATGTATACTGACCATGCTTCTACCACATGCTGGACATGAGGGGTCAAAGTAGACGCTGTATCCCTAAACCATCTGTTCTGGGGAAGCAGAGCAATGGAATGGGCCTTAAACCCACAAGAATGAATGTACAGTACAATATAATGATGACTGCTATGAAGTATACCAACAGGATGATAGGCTGTGACTGGCAGAAGAGGTGTCTCTTCAGAAGGTACACAGGGAGGGCCTCTCTGAAGACGGGGTATTTGAGCTGAGATGAGAGTACCAACACTTAGGGTAAGGCCTAGCACACAAGATATCTGTGTAATGAAGGTAGTGATGGGTGAAAAACACAATTTCAAGGTACTCAACAAACACTTGTTGATAGAATGAGTAGTCTGGGAAAGATGAAAAATACCTAATCAAGGTCACTATCATATCAGGGTCAAAATTCTGGTTTTAGAATTTTGTCAAAAAAAAAAAAGAATTTTGTCAAATTTCTAAACAGTCAAAGTAAAATACATGGTTTAATTGTCTTGATTTGAAGCATACCACAAAATTCACGCTGGTTTGCCATGGCAAAACAAAAGGATATTGTGAATGCAGGTATAGAGCCATCAAGGAGAAGTAAACCACAAGTCTCTTCAAATGCTGAAGACAACACTAAGTGTATCCTGGTGTTCTTTCCTGCTGAAATGAGTCACAGAGCTTGCAGGTTACTCCTGGTCCAGTATGCGCAGGTCCTTGCCCTGCCCTTTAAACAACACCTGGGAAGAAGAGGCTCAGCTTCCAGGCCTGGCTTGGCTGCTGTCCATCCCTTCTTAGCAAGTCTGTGCCCTGCCCCAGCTCAAACAGGCTCTCTGCCTTTGAACCCTTCCCCCTGGATTTGTCAGGCCTCAGGGAGTTACTGGCACATCAAGATCATGAAACTCAAAACCACTGCAACTCAAAGTTATATTTCTTTTCATGTTTTAAACATCTGACTTTTCCAAACTGCTTACTCTAGTTTTTCTCCCTGAATCAAACTTTCTATTCTCTTGTAGCTTCTTACCAGCAACTGCCTAGTATCCTCTCCCCAACATCCAGCCTTACCTGAAAGGTGGTGCTAACCCCAGGGACTCCCAAGTCAACCCCAGCACTAGTCTACAGATGAAGTTCGGGCAAGACAAAAACGTGACTGGCTAATTTAGTTTCTAACAGGTTTAAGTCAGAGGCAAATCTCCCTTTTATGTCCCTAAATCATCAGTGACAAGGGAGTCACACAAATCCCTTCAGGGGGTAATAGTAGGTGCCTTAGCTACTCACTCTGATGCTGTTTCATTAGTAATGTGTCACTTAACAACAAGGGAAATAGTCCAAGAGACATGGCATTACACGATTTCATTGCCACGCAAATGACATGTAAGAACAGAGTGTACTTACACACACTATGATGCTACATCACTATGTGATATGATCTTAGGGGACCACCATTGTACATGCAGTCCTTTGTTGATGTAAGTGTTGTTACGCAGTATACAACCATACTTTTTGTTGTTGTTGTTGCTGGGGATTGAACTCAGGACCTTGTGCTAGTAAGGCAAGCACTCTAACCACTGAGCCAAATTCCCAGCCCCATAAGTGTACTTTTACAAGTCGCTAACCTCTGGTTCTTAATCAGGACAGGAGTGGCTATCTATCTGTAGATGCTCAGAGAAACGTAGAAGCATTTCACTGCTGTCATGATGACTGATGGCTGCAACTGAGAAGGACAGTCTGCTAAGAAAAAGTTTGTGCAATTCAGATGCCATCCACCTGAAGCTCTAAAGCCAGGCAGGTCAACCTAACAGGGCCATACCAAGGCGGTCCATCCCAGGAATACACAAATTAGACGTCTGTTTTAAAAATTACCCACAATCCCATCAGTCACAGATAACCAATATCAATTTTTTTAGCATGTTCCTTTCAGTCTATTATTTTTAATGATTTTTTTTCCTGAGAAATGCAAATGGGTTGTTTATAATGATCTTCCTTGGTTCTAAGAATTCCTGGGAATATCTTTTGCAAAACATAAAGACTATTTCCACATGCAGGAAAATCTGGATTTACTTCAGAACTTCCTCACTGCTTATTATGCATTTGAGTTGTCTGTTTTTATTTTTCATGATGAAGTTCCTAGAGACAAACACTTGTCCCCTCCCCAATCTGGACAGTAGTGTAGGGAACTAGTTATGAGTTGCAGCTCTGAGTTGCAGGAAATGCCCTTCTGAGCAGGCCACCTGGTCTCACTGCAGACCAGCTGTCTGACAAAGGTCATGTCATCTATCTACAGTCCTGTTCTTCAAAAGTGGCCCTACTAGAATTGAGAGCAGAGTGCCTAGGAGAAAATGAGCCTTCATTTGTCTTGCAAATTAAACTCTATTAACCCCAGGGGCTGCTCCTTGAACATGCTTTCTAATATTAGCTATGCTGCATATATTATGCAGATTTCATGTTTTCAGCACTCCCTTTGATACAAAATATTTTATAATCCAAAAAGCCAAAAAGTATTCTAATGTTTTAATACTAGGGAAGTTTAGAGAAGAACATGCTGGTTAATTTTGATGACACTCAATAACACAGATTGTAACTATCCAACAACTATCAGAACAATAAATAATCCTAGCAAGAATTTTGTTTGCTTCATTTTTCTTCCCAAGATGTATCATGTGCAAAGGTGGGAAACACCTTCGTTTAAAAATTTTAAAGTTTCTGTCTTGTGAGATATAACCTAAGAGAAATTGTGATATCTTCTTTTAATGCTAGCTCTTGAAGGAGTCACAGAAAGAGTATCTATTCTCCCATGACCAATTGTTAGGAATAATTTTGGAAAAGTAAAAACTGGAAGGTTCTCATACCAATTTCAGAACAGCTCGTGAATTTCCACAAACAAGTCTGATAGAATTTTGACTGGAATTGTGTTAAATCCATTCATTGATTTTGGGAGAACTGAGATTGACATCTTAATAATAATAATAATAATCTTAATAATAATGACATCTTAATAATAATCTAAGAACATGTATGATCTCTCAATTTACTTATGCATTCTTTTATTTCATTCACTGAGGTTTTATAGTTTTCAGCATACAAATATCCTGTAAGTATCATTAGATAAAAATCTAGTTTACGCTATTTTTTATTATAGATTGAGTACCTCTCATACAAAATGTTTGGGGCCAAAGTGCTTTGAATTTCAGATTTTTTTTTTTTAGATTTTGGAATAACTGCACAACAGTTACTGGTTGAACAACCAAACTTTGAAAATCTGAAATCAGAAATGCTCCAAAACCCTAAACTTTTGGGGCATGATATCAGTGCTCAAAATTTCAGATTTCTGAGTTGAGGATGCCCAACCCAAAATGTAAATGCAACTATACTTAAAATTTGGATTTCTAATATTCTTTGCTAGTACATAGAAATGATATTTACAAACAATGGAGTACTATTCTCCAATAACGAAAGATAAACTGGAGTCATCTGTAGGAAAATGGATGCCTCTTGAGGCCATTAACATTAAGTGAAATAAATCAGACACACAAGTTTAAATATCGTGTGGCTTTCCTTATATGAGAAACCCAAAGTATAAGTAAAGAACAAAGTAAAAGATAGAAAACATAAGTAGGGAGATAGATCTTTCTCAAATGGGAAGGAGATCAAGAGATGCAGGGAGGAGTAAGGAAGGAAGAAATGAAGGAAGGGAGGGAGAGAAGGGGATGACAAAAGGAATTAAGATGTGTTAAGATGTACCAACTCCCCACAAGGAATGTAAACTTTAGGTACTCCAAGCATGCACTAATAAAATCAATAAATAAACACAATTGGGTTTTTTGTATGTTGGGCAGTTTTGTAGGTTTTTTCCTATGTAAATGATCATGTCTTGTATAAATAATGACAGTTTTTTTTTTCTTTTCTAATTTTTTTTCTTTTTCTTGATGTATTGGACAAGCTAGGACCTCCAGATGAATAGTACTAAGAATGGACATCCTTGCCTTGTTTCCGCATTTTCGGGGAAAGCATTCACGCTTTCACCGTCAGGCATGAGGTCAGCTAACTGTATTTTGATAAATTCCTTTTTATCACATCACACATTTCCTACTGAATGGTGAACTGAATGGTTTTAAAATACTGAACATTTGATTGATTTTTAAATACTTAAATTCGTAAGATAAACGCTTCTTGGTCATGATCTATCACTTCTGTTATATTTTGTTGGTTTGA
Organism: Hystrix cristata; assembly: GCA_004026905.1. Lineage (NCBI taxonomy): Eukaryota > Metazoa > Chordata > Mammalia > Rodentia > Hystricidae > Hystrix > Hystrix cristata. The sequence continues at coordinate 20,075 of PVJO010016040.1, read as the reverse complement.
AATTGCTAATATTCTTGAAGGCTTTTTACATTTATCTCTATGGGGGATACTGATCTGCATTTGTCTTTCAATTCCTTTATCTGGTTCTGGTGTCAAGGTAATGCAGGTACAATGAACAGAGTTGGAAAGTATTTCCTGGAATAGTTTTATCAAATTAGTATTAATTTTTCCATAAATGTTCTGTGGAATTCCCAATAGGGGAACTGGGGATGATTTTTTCATTATGGAAAGGTTTCTTCAATAAATCCAGTTAGTACCACAGATAGGAGTATTTAAGTTATCTTTTTCTTATTGAGTGAGCTTTAGTAGTTTGTGTCTTTCCAAAAGGCAATCCACTTATCTAAACAGTCAAATGCAAGGACATAGTTGTTTGTACCATGCAACTTTTCAGTGGAGGTAGGATGGATTTGTAGCAACGATCCTTCTTCATTATTAATACTGTTAATTTTTGCCTTTTTTTCCTATGGAAAAATTTGACTAGAGATTTTTTACTTTAATTGTTAATTTTTAAAGAATCAGTTTTTGACTCGCTAGTATTTTCTATGGTTTTTCTGCTTTCTACTTCACTGATCTCTGTTCTTACCTTTAAAATCTTCTTCCTGTTTGTTTTGGGTTTAGTTTGGGTTTATTTGCCTGGTTTCTTCAATAAGCTTATTGTTTTGGGACCTTTTTTTTTCCCTATCATGAAAACTCAAGGCTACAGTTTCCCTCAAAGTACAGTTTTAACTGCAACCTCCAACTTTTGATAGGCTGTTGTTTCATGTTTATATGATTAAAAATGTTTTCTGACTTCCTCTGTGACTTCTTTTAACTATGGGTTAGTTAGAACTTTCAAATATTCTGAATTTTCCATTTCTTCTGTTATTGATTTTTAACTTAATTCCACTATAGAGAATAGAATGCATAATTTAAACTTAAATTTATAAAATATGGTGAATCTTGAAATTGATGCATGTGGGCTTGAATGCATATACACTTAGCCTTTGTTGAGTTTAGTAGTCTATATATGTCAATTACATCAAATAGGTAGATGACAGGTCGTGTTTGAATAAGTCTATATTCTTACTGATTTTATTTTTTTGAGCATTAAGACGTGAAATTTCCAAGTATAACTGTGGACTTTATTTGTACTTTCCATTTTTCCTTCATAAATTATATATTGAAATTATGTTGTCAAGTGCATAGTCATTTAAGATTGTTATACTTCCTTGGTGAACGGATTACTTCATCATTATGTAACATCTCTCTTTATCCCTAGTAATGTTCTTGGCTTTGGAGCCTACTTCATCTGATAGTAATATAGATACATCAGGCACATTTTGATTAGTATTTGCATGGCATATCTTTTACTTTCCACATACTTTTAACTTAGTTCTTTCTACTTACAGTTATTCTTTTATCAACAGTACATAGTTAGGTCACCAGTTATTTTCCCCTTCACGATTTTAGTTTCTGTTTCTTAATTGGATTACTTACACCACCTACATTTAACATAATTATTGACAAGTTGGTTGGATTAAAATACATCATGTTAGGTTTTTTCTTATTTGTATTACATTTATTCTTTGTTCCACTCTTCTCTCTCCCTCTTGATTTTGGATTCAGTAATATTATATGGCTCCATTTTATCTCTATTCCTGGGTTACATTTTATGGAACTTAAAATTATCTTAAGTCATTGCCTGGAAGATTTTCTGGCATTAAATTCCTTGTATATCCAAAATAAACCTAACTTTTCTACACAATGCCAGATTTAATTTGCTAGTTGTGTTTAACATTGTTTTCATCTACTTGGAGGAGTAAACTAGACTTGTACAGTCTGTGGTCTCCATGCCAGGGTCATGCTAACCCCACAGAATAAGCTGGATGGAGAGCACACATTCAACTCCTTTTACTTTTCCGGAAGAGTTGATGTGAATTGGGATAATGTGTTTTGGATATGCAAGCAGTCACCTTTAAAATTAAGCCAGGTCTTTTTATCCATTAAAAGATTTTTAACCACTGCTTAATAGCTTTAAATTCTAGGATTATTTAAGTTTTTGTTTACTTAAATCATACTTTTCTAAAAAAAATCTTGTGAATTTTCCTAGGTTAGAAACTTTAGTATAAAAAGCTGGGGACAGAACATTTCATTTACCTTTTAATCTAAAAATTTTCTGCACTTTTTCTTTTCATTAATAGTAACATTCATATGTCTTACTTTTCTTTAATCATTTTTTTCTTTTAAATAATCAGTTCATTGTTCTTTGGATCTTCTTCATTACATTTCTGTTTCATTAATGTGCACTCATTTTTTTCTTTTACTTTTAAAAAAGGTTTATATTGTCCACTTTCTAAGTTCTTAAAGTAGATAATTCCACTGATCTGTACCCTCAAAAGTAAAAATTATTTTGTTATTTTGTTGTTTAAAGGTCATGTTTTATCAACAAAATTAATCCATTTTATTCTTTTATTACATAGTGACCCTTCTGTAGTGACCCTTTATGTCTCTATCAATACTGTTTTAGAAACCCGTAGACTGGGAAAAAATTATCGCCAACTGCCCCTCAGACAAAGGTCTGACATCTAGAATATACAAATAACTCAAAAGCATCAAACCTCCCAAATTCAAAGACCCAATCCAAAAATGGGCAACTGAAATGAATAAACATTTCTCAGATGAAGAAATAAAAATGGCAAATAAATACATGAAAAAGTGTTCAACATCACTACATTCGAGAGGTGCAAATCAAAACAACATTAAGATTCCATCTCATTCCAGAAAGAACAGCAATTATGAAAAGGTCAAACAATAACAAATGCTGGTGGGGCTGTGGGGGAAAAGGAACCCTCCTCCACTGTTCGTGGGAATGTAGATTGTTCTAGCCACTGTGGAAATCAGTATGGAGATTTCTCAAAAAACTACAACTAGAGATTCCATTTGATCCAGCTATTCCTCTACTGGGCATCTTCCCAGAAGAATTAAAATCATACCATAGCAATATATGCACAACCATGTTTATAGCCACAAAATTTGTAATAGCTAAGTCTTGGAAACAATTTAAATGCCCCACAACTAATGAATGTCTAAAGAAGATGTGGTTTTTCTACACAATGGAGTACTACTCCACCATAAGAAAGGATAAACTAGAGACATTTGTAGGTAAATGGATGTACTTTGAGAACATATTCTTAAGTGAAATAAATCAGATACTCATGAGTACACATTGAATTGTTTCTCTGATATGAGTAAACATAAGGGTAAATAAGGTCAGAGAGGTGTAACAAATATTATATAAAATGGGGCTGGGGATTTAGCTCAGTGATTAGAGAGTGCTGCCTTGCAAGTACAAGGTCCTGAATTCGATCCCCGGCACCAATAAATAAATAAATAAATAAATAAATAAATAAATAAATTTTTTTTACTGGTACATTTTAGATATACATAGCAATCACATTCATAATAGGGAATTAGTACCTGGACATAATGTAATTCGAATCTCTTCACCCCAATCCCCTCTCCTCCCTTCAACTTCTCTTCCTCTTATTTACAAAAGCTGTTTTTCCATTTTTTCTTCCATTCTCTTTTCCTTTTCCTCTTCTTCTCTTCCCTCTTTCTGCTCCCTTGTTCCCCTTCCCATTTGAACATCTTTTTCTCATTTCCCAATATCTAGTATATCTTTTGTTCCTTATTTAAACGTTTGGTTTCTCACATCCGAGAAACAATGCAATATTTAAACATCTTTCCGATTTATTTCGCTTAAGAGTATGGTCTTAAGGTGCATCCATTTACCTATAAATTCTCAAGTTTATCTGTCTTTATAGCAGAGTAGCACTCCATTGTATAAAAATACCACATCTTCTTTATCCATTCATCCACTGATGAGCATTTGGGCTGATTCCAAGATTTAGCTATTACAAACTGTGCTACTATAAACATGGGTGTGTAAGTATTGCTTGTGGAATGATGCTTTTAATTCTTTTGGGAAGATACCAAGACAGGGAATGGCTGGGTCAAACAGAACTTCTAGTTTTAGTTCATTGAGGAATCTCCACACTGATTTTCACAGTTGTTGCACCACTCTACACCCCCCCACCAACAATGGAGAAGATTTCCTTTCCTCCATAACCCCTAGAGTATGTTATTGGTTGATTTCTTGATGATAGCCATTCTTTCTGGAGTGAGATGGACTCTCAGTGTTGTTAAAATTTGCATCTCTCAAATGACCAGTGATGTTGAACATTTTTTTCATGTATTTATTTTCTGTCTGTACTTCTTCATCTGATAAGTGTCTATTTCAGATGTCCATTTTTGAATTGGGTCTTTAAATTGGGGGGGCTTTTTTTTTGAGTTGTTTATGCATTCTAGATGTTAACTCTTTGTCTGAGGAACAGCTGCCAAAAAAGTCTTACCCACTCTGTGAGTTGCCTCTTCACTCTGTTGGTGGTTTCTTTGCTGTGCAATAGCTCTTGAATAAGATGAGATCTCATTTGTTGAATCTTTGTATTATTTCCTGTGTGATCAGGATTTTGCTCATAAAGTCGATGCCTACATCTGTATCTTCAAGAGTTCTACCTATTCTATCTTCCAATAGATTTAGGGTTTGTTTTAGTATTTAGGTATTTGTATTTTTGATTCATCTTAATTTTCGATTCATCTCAATTTTAGTTCAGTGCTGGGTGAGAGATATGGGTCTAGGTCTTTGGCATGTGGAAAGCCAGTTTTTCCAGAATCATTTATTAAAAGGCTATCTTTCTTCCAGTGAAGATGTTTGGCCCCTTTGTCAAAGACAAGGTGGCTAAAGTATGTCTGGAGTTATTTCTGTATCTTGTAATCTGTTCCACTCATTCTCAGGTCTGTGTGGGTTTTTTTAGTTTTTTTCCCCAGTACCAAAAACACTGTTTTTATCATGGTAGCTTTGTAGTATAATTTCAAGTCAGGGATTGTGATGTCCCTTGTCTTGACTTTGTTGCCAAGAATTACTTTTGCTATTCCAGGTATCTGATTCCAGATGAATTCTAGGATTGTTTTCTCTAATTCTGGAAGGTATGCTGTTGGTATTTTGATTGGGATTGCATTAGATCTATACAGCGATTTTGGGAATATGGCCATTTTCACTATATTTGTTCTTCCTACCCCAAAACAAGGGATATCTAGAACTCTACCAAACACTTCTAGACTTAATAACCAAATTCAGCAGCATTGCTGGATACAAAGTCAACACTCAAAACCAATAGCATTCCTGTGCACAAATAACAAACTCACTGAGAGAGAAATTAAGCATACCACACCTTTCAAATAGCATCAAAAAATGAAATATTTAGGAATCAATCTAATGAAGGGAGTAAAATACCTTTACAATGAAAACTACAGTACTCTGAAAAAAGAGATTGAAGAACATCAATTTTTCTAAGCTCTGTGTCTTAAGTTATCTTCCTTCATATTTTGAAAATGGCCCTCCACACCGTAAGAAGCTACAATGCTACTGTTGAAAAGCCTGCAGAAGGACTGCAAGTTTGGCCCAGCCTGGGCAGTTTAGCAACTTGGCAAGACCCTGCCTCGAAATAGGGATAGGGATGTAACTCAGTGAAAAGGCCCTGGGTTAAACACGAACACAACCAGCTCAGCAAACCAACCGACAGCCCAACAAAGTAAGACCTGAAGTTAATGTGATCACTGTTCCTTTAATGTGTTCTAATGGTTTAGAATTTTCATACTATAGTTCTCTAAGGTATGTTCAGAAGCCACTTCCTCCTGCATTTGGCTCTTCAGAAGTCTCTTAAACCTTTTATTATGAGATATTTGTTCTCTTAAAGCTAGTAAATTTACATTCATTATTTCTACAAATATTTCTTCCTGGAGTGAATATGAGATAAGAGATATGCACTCATTTTTCTGACACTTGTTCTGTAGTTCTCATGGGACTTTCACAAGATAAGCAGCACTTGATCCTCCTCTTCAGGGAAGACACAGAACCACCAGGCTCTCTGATATGTCCAACCTATAGCCCTGGCCATGTAGAGTGAGGAAGAATTATCTTGGGCTACAGATAAAATACATAATGCAGTTAATGTATACAAATACTAAAACTTCTTTTTACTATAACATTAAAACAAGACAAGTAGCACATGGGTTAGGCATGTCTAGAACCCCTCAAACACTGAGATATCTCAGAGATTCAGATGCAGTTGAGTGAAACACAAAACATGTTTCTATTTGTAAGTATGCAAAGTAAAATATACTGGATGGCCACTCCCCTTCCACAGCTGGGGAAACACCATTCTCAAATTCAGGCTGAGCTACAGTGTGTTTGTTAGAGGGACTCACCCACAGGATTGTCCAAGTGCAATGCCGACACTTGCTGCATGAACTTACATGGCTTCTAAAACAAAACGCATACTTTCTTTGGTTTGATGAAGTTATGTCCTGATAAACCCATTGCAAGTTGAAAAAAGCACATCAAAAATGCATTTCATACACATAATTTAACTCAAAACATGCTCAGAACATGTTTATACCTACAGTTGGTCAAAATCATAGAAGACAAGCCTATTTTATAATAAAATGTTGGCTATCACCTGTGGTTGAGTGGGATCTGTGGTTGCTTGCCACCACCCATCCTTTCAAAAGAGTATTATACCACAGGTCACTAACTTGGGAAAAGATAAAAATTCAAAGAGAAGTTTCTACTTATGCCTATCACTTACATACGATACTAAAATTGAAGGAATATTACATCTAATCATTGTAAATTGGCAATAATTTGTCTATACCAAAGACTAGGTGGCTAGCCAGATGTGATGGTGCACACCTACTTAGGAGGCTGAGGCAGGAAGTCTCTAAGTTTAAGGCCAGTCTGGGCAACTCAGTGAGACCGTTTCAAAATGGGAGGAAAAAAAAAATTTGGTGGCTACAGCAACACACATTTAATTTTCACATTTCTGGAGTCTGGAAGTCCAGATCAGAGGTCAGCAAGGTGAATTCCTCTAATGACTCTTTCAGTCTTGTGAATGGCTCTTCTTCCGTGCATACTGGCCCCCAGTGCCTCTGTGTCCTAATCTTTCTTATGAGAACATGAGTCAGAATAGATTAGGGCCCACTCTAACAAACCCACTTTAACTTAACTACCTCTTTAAAAGCTCTGTTGCTTAATACAGTCACACTCTGAGGTACTGAGGACAGGAAGTTTGGGGGAGACAATTCACTTGCACAAACCTGACAGTGAGAACCTCTATTCTTAAATCCTGCCCCGTAGACAGGTGTTTTGACTCAACTAGTCCCAGCCTTACTAATATACTCTTGGCAATCCATTTTTAACTGATGCTCTCTGCAGACAGGAAGAAGAAACCAGCATGTGTGGAGCAACTACATGGACAGCGTGAGGACCAGATTAGAAGCCTGAGGCCCAGGCATCCCAGTGCTGGGGCTGCAGAACTCCAATTGTCCAGAGGGCCTTTGGTCTGTTGAGGAAGGCCCTGAATCAGAGGACATTTTGGGCTCCTCTGCATTCACCCTGGGCTCCCAACACACACTCCTTTTCTATCCTTTTCCACTTTCCAGCAGTCTTCTCTTCAAGGGGCACTAGGTCTCCCTGGGAATGACGAAAACACTGCTCACAGCCCTCATTAGGAGGTGCGTACCCCACTTACACTCAATGGAGCTTTTCAGATAGGCCTTACATTACCTGTCACACTACATTAATTTGTGACAAAGGTGCTTTTGCCTTTTCAGGTCATTGAAAATGTAAAATATGTGAAAAACAGAAACACTTTTATTTAAGAAGAGGAACCACTGGAAAGTTCTACAGGTTGACATATAGCCTCTGACTTCAACAACTGAAGTGTGGCTGCTCCTGCCATTTTAAACCCAGCTCTGTAATTGGAAAGCATGACTTTCAATGTTCACTTAATGAGTTTAAAGTCTAAACAATAACTTGCAAACAATTAATTGTAGACTATTTCCTCAATTGTACAATTTCTAATTTATGTAAAAGATTACTTTTTAAATTTGTTTCATTCATATATAGTTCCTATTTTCTTATAAATGGAAATGTGAAAATGGCATTATTTTTTAAAAAGAATGCTCTAATTTCAAAAAGGACTCATTCTGGGGAGGAAATGAGAATCCACAAAACAATCTATAGAACTCACAGTAAATCAGCAGTGAAATGCTGAAAGTTTTTCTTTTAAATTTAGCAACAAGACAAGAATGCCCATTATCACAACCTCTATCTAAAACTGTACTAAAGGCTCTAATCAGAAAACCAGAATGAAGGAAAAGAAATAGTTTAATTGAAAGTGATGAAATGGCAGCACGAAGGCCTGCTTTCACTGACGGATGCTTAGAGGTGCTGCACATGAGCACCATGCTGAAGGTTCGCTTTCAGTGATGCAAGAAGAAAAGTCTCTTGTAAATCAACATTTATTGAGCAACTACTGAGTACAAAGCCTCAACGCTGGTTACCTGTTAATGAATTCCTTTCTGAGGATCTGCCCTTCCCAAGAGCCAGACTGGAAAACCTCCAAAGTCATAGAGCATTAAGGAAAAGTGCCAGTCTGGTTAACCTAATAAATCCTAGTTAAGACTCAAAAGAATAAAACTGTTTCCAAGTAATTACGTGCATTCCAGAACAAAGCTTAACAATATTTACCGGAATTACATAGCACCAATAGGGTAAAATTCATGATACTGAGCATTCCACCAAAGATTATCAGGCCAGAAAATACAGCCTATTGGATGGAGAAACATCAACCTATGGGAGCAAGCCTACAACTAATGCAGATGTTACAACTAGCAGACAAGAACACAGTAAGTTACCACAATTGTATTCCAAATATTCAAAGGGTCAACTATATTAACCAAAATCCCTAACATGACTGCTAGAGATAAAAACTGAAAAATTTAAAATGAAAAATACATTGACTGCAAACAAAGATTAGACACTGCAGAAGAAAAGCTTAGTGAACCTGAGTACAAAAATACCAGGCTGGGTGTGGTGGCACATGATTGAAATCCCAGCACTAGAGAGGCTGAGGCAGGAAGTGCACTGCAAGTTCAAAGCCAGCCTGGGCTACACAGTGAGTTCAAGGCCAGCCTGAAACTACATAGTGAGACCTTGTCTCAAAAACAAGGGTTGGGGATTTAGCTTAGTGGTAGAGTGCTTGCCTAGGAAGCAGAAGGCCCTGAAGTCAATCTCCAGAACCCAAAACAAAACAAAAACAAAAACAAAAGCAAAAGCAAAAACACCCTATGGAAACTATCCAAAATATAGGACTGATTAAAGAAAATCCTAAGGAAGGTATAGGAGAGCTGTTAGATAATTTGAAGAGAATTTATACATGTGTGATTCAAGTTTCTGAAAGGGAAGGAAAAATAAATTTGAAGAAATAACAGTCAAAAATATTCCCTAATTTAAGGCATACTATAAATGCATAGATACAAGATACTCATTAAAACCAAGTACAAGAAATATGAAACAAACCACAAGAAGAAACATCAGAATCAAATTTTTCAAAATATTAATAAAGAGGCTTACAAACAGCTGGAGGAAAAAGGACAACATGATACAGAGAACAAAATCACAAGGATGTCAGAATAATTCTTAATGGAAATAATGCAAATAAGAAGAGAATGTAGCAAATCCGTAATTTAAAAAGAATGTATCTGTCAATATAGAATTCTATGCCCAATGAAAATAACTTTTAATAATCAAAGAGCAATAATTTTGAGGACATAGAAAAGCTGTGACAATTCATTTTCAGTAGATGGGCACTATGAAAAACATTAAAGGAATTCACCAGGCATTATGTGATATCGGGTAGAAATATAGATCTAAACAAAGAATGAAGAGCAATAAAGCTTTGTTGGAATACAGTTATACCCGTTCACTTTTCATTTGTCTGGGTGTGGTCACCATATGGCAAAGTGGCCAAGATGGAGAATAAAATATTTACCCTCTGGCTCTTTACAGATAGTATCTGCCAATGCTGTATTACACAAATTTATCTTTATTTGAAATTATTCATCCTCTATATTTTTGTTTCTATCCATCCATTTGTCTGCAAAGAATGACTTCTAGAAAGATGTTTGTCAAACATCAACAGTGCTTATTTCTAGGCTATGAGATGTGAGGTGGCTTGTTACACTTTGTTTTCTTGTATTGTTTAAATTTTAAAAAGAATATACCATTTTTATACAACAAAGTCATTAGTTTTCAAAACAAACTACACTACATAAAAATTTAAACTACAAAGAAAACAAGAACTTCTTGTCTTCACCCCTGAAACAGCCATTATTACTATTTTAAAGCATTTGCTTCCAGCTTTTTTCCACATTACATAGTTATTGCTGTAATGCATGTCTGTTTAGTAACTTGCTTTGCGTCTTCATTCAACTGGAGCATTTGTCCATGTCTACACAGTCTCACAGGTGCTTCAATGCAGACTGTTTGCTGAGATGGATGTGCCATTATTTTCTAAATGATTTCACTACTGTTGGACATTTAGTCTCGTCTCTGTTTTTCACTGTAAGAGAAGCTGAGAAGTGTAAAGCTTTTTCCATATTTTAGATCTTCTTTAGAATATATATTTTTGAGATGCTATTCCTGAATCAAAAGGTTTTAGCATTTTTATGCTTGTATGTCTTGTGTGGTCAAAGGATAGATAGCAGTTTACAGGACTAGCACTGTTATATAAAAAAAAAATCCCAATTTCTGCCTATCCAGCTCCATATTTTTATTCACATTTTTCCCCTAATTTCATGGTGGAAAACAGTACATTACCTTAATTTACATGAAATTTTGTTCAGAAAATATTTTGGGAAATGAGGTGTTAAGCAGTTATTTTAAAAGGGAATATTTAAATGATATATCACCCTTTTACTTGACTTATTCCACTGTATCTAAAATTTCTCCACAACATATTCCTTTCTCTTGCCAGCAAGAGGCATGAAACCAAACATCACTAATGAGCATATTGAGGATATTCTTAATTTGATCTTTAAAGATACCCAGTCACACTCAGAACAAAGACAAGACTGAAACCACTCTGTTAAGTGGCTGGGTACACAACCTTCGCCAAGGTCCAATATGAGCACCCGTGTTCCCAGGAACTGGTAAAGAACTGAGATGATCCCGTCACAGAATAACAGATGGGAACTGACCTATGTGTGCAGCACTGAAAGGTCTCACTATGTAGTTCAGGCTGGCCTTGAACTCACCATGTAGCCCAGGCTGGCCTCGACCTCACGGCAATCCTTCTGCCTCCGCCTCCTGAGTGCTGGAATTATGGATGTTCACCACCACATCCAGCATCCACTTTCATACTTTTAAGCTTCAGTTTCTTCCTCTGTGACACAGACAATCACAACCAGCCTACCTGCCAGGTGGAGTTACTGTGTCAACCACTGAGAGATGACATTTGAAAGTACTTTATTAAATAAAAGCAACCCAGGTGCAACTGACTTTTAGGATGTCACAGTGCTAAAAGGTAGTATAGTTAAAAATGAAGATAACCTAAATAACTATTCACAGGATGTTAAATAATGTTAGATACATTATGATACCTCCATAAGACAAGCCACTACATATCCAGTGAAAGTAATATTCAGTGGTATGTTATAAAGCATATGTTGGTGCATGAAAAGGCTTACCACATTAGAGTACATATGAGGAGAAGCTATCCACATTGTGTTAGGAATTTGAACACTGTATGCATAAAAATGAAATCAGGACTGAAAATATAAGTAACAGTTACATCTGTGATTGAAAACAAATTATCTCCTTTATAGTTTAACACGGAACACCTATATTTTTATAATCTCAAAAAATTATAAAATCATTTATGCTAGTAAGTAATCTTTACTCACACATTTTAAACAACTCTGAAATAGTACAATTTCCAGAAGTTTACACGGTGGTTTTCTTTCATTCATCTTCTCTCTCATCATTTGAACAGCTCAAGATAAAGTAACACGGTCAACCAATTATCACTTGGCTTTTTACCACAGTTTATGAAAACACAAAGCTAAAACATCCTCCCTGTTTTCTATCATTAAACAAGACTTTGATCTTAAACTGTGTTTTCACGATTGAGCTACAAATTCCTAAGAACTGGGATCTTAGTTATTTAAAAAAAAAGATTGGTCCCACTAACATAAATAAAAGTTGAGAAACAAAATACATACTCTGGAAACATGGATGGGAAGTACAAGCAACAAATTGCTTTCCCTTGCTTCACTTTATGATCGTATGATACTGATGAGGCCTTGGATTTCAAGGTATTTTTCCTTCCCTTTTTCATTAAAAACAAAACAAGTGTAGATCTGGATTTCTGGACAGCAATGCATTTTTCTAAACTTTCTAGATTTATAAAATAAAGTAACTATTTTTAAAGTGAGTCAATTTTCTTTAAAAGAACATCATCAGAAGCCACCTGGCCATTTTTTTTTCCCTAGGATGAGCATGTTAGTACAATGAAATGATTCATAAAGTGGCTTCACTTTCTCACAGCACTTTACCAGTAATGGTATTTAGTAGCCCTTGCCAGTTCACCATTAAAAATGGATTATTTTATTGATCCAATACCTAGAGACAGCATTCGGGTCTGCCTATGAAAACCCTCCTTGTTTTCTTTTTCTATCAGTTCTATGGGCCTCACGCATCCACATGCACCCAATCTCATGGGCACATGAGACAAAGGGGGTTGAGTCTTAGGATGAATTTTAAACACTGCAAAGAGTTCATCTTCAAGGGCTGAGAAGCTCTGTCAGAACAAAAATATTTGGGTTTTCTCCTCTAAAAGGAAAGGGAGCAGTAGCAGACAAGCTTAGCCTGTAAGACAGTTTGTTTCAAAGGAAGGGTTAACATCTTTCTGCACATCCAGCCATGAACTACACCAAAGAGCTCCTCACGGCATGAGATGGGAAGACATTTCACTTGATGTTGCTCAAATCCAACTTTTAAATTGCCCTTCAGAGGAATCTCCAGGCAGACAAGCCGACCTTCTGCAGGGAGATCAAAGGGAAGTGGAATCACAGTGGCCAGGCCCTTTCATCTGGACAGACAACACCAGTACTGGGTACCTGTTGCTCCTAAGGGGATGAGATGTTGAGAGAATTACATATTAACTAAGCACGTTGGGTACCTGGTGCAAAAAGAAGGTAGACAGCGGCCAGCCAGAGCACGAAAGCACTATAATTAACCAGACAAAGAATATACTTGCAGACCCCTTTTCCACCTTCTCAACAGCTTCTATATGATGGCCTTTTAAAGGTTACTGGTCCATGTGCAGATGCATGCAAACTGGGACGGCACAGCTTTCTGACATGATATTTAGCACCTCTGTAAAAAGAACAAGTTGTTTGAAATATCTGCTCTAATAAACTGCAGTTTTCTTTTCAACTTTCTGGATAATCTCATGCTCACAAAGAGGGACTGGGTGGAATTACTCTGGATAAGTCCAGGAAATGCACCTCCATCTGGCTTGCCACACCCTCCCTTTCAAGCCTCAAAGACAGGCTTCCCATCTGTTGACACCTGCACTGTGGCTTTGAGGGACTGGAACACATCCACTGGGATTAAGCAGAGATTATGAATGCATTTTATTTGTGAGCAAGGGCAGAAACACAAACTCACTTCCTTTCCCTAAAAATGATCCATGTGAAGGTACAGCCTTTATGATGAAAAGGAAGGTGACATCACTCATACACAGTGCCAGTTACCAAGTTACCTCATTTTATACTGCTTACCCATTCCATTTTCCATTGACTTAAGACCACATGCTTCCCCAAAAAAGGATTTGAAGTATCTGAGGCATATAATTAACAACAGCCTACAACATGAGATGTACTATCAAGAATAATATTCTATTATACACATAGCACATCCTGAGTACACTACAGTACATTTTTGTACAGAAACTGCTGAAATTTCTGGTGGATTCCAGGTGTTTCCACCCAAACTGATACTCAAAAAGGTATTTCCATGGTTTGAAATCATGAAATACTGGGGGTAATTGGCCCATATAACCCCAAAATAGTCACCATATCTCAAAGCAATACGACTCAACTAGAACAGGGAAACCTAATGTCTGAGGTCACAGGCCCAGGAAGGTAAGAATCAGGTGTGTATCATGCCTGTGGCCAAGGAACAAATAGTACCTGGGGAAAGGCAGACATGTGTGTGCCTGCAGGAGAGCAGTCTGCAAGAGCCCTGCCTCGTGGTTCCTCTGAGGGTGGACTGTGGAAGGTGGCAGTTATGATATGTTAACAGCCCAAGAAGTCTCAGCTTTTGTCCAGTCAAGATTTACAATGGTTAGAGCTTGGTTTTTCCCCTCAGAACTCACACTTTAATGTGTACTTCAGCCCAACACCCAGTGCCTTCTCCCTTAATGCAAACTGTGGGAAGCATGGGGCTTTCCCCACATATGACCCACTGGTTTTGTCTTGGGATGTTCTGTTAAATGGCTCAGCTTAGAGAATGGCTTCTAGAAAGGTGAGACCATAACCAGAATGCTCAGAAGGTCCTTTGGGGTCCATGCCACAAGCAGGAGCAAGACCAGCCTGACAGAATATCAGTAACTGTCACCACACAATGACAGAGGAACACAACAGGTTGACCAAGTCCATAGAATGCCCTGTTACGTATCAGAGCTAAACGTGAAACATGTAGGAAAGCTTTATTTCTTGAGGTTATAGTTGTGTATTAAAAATTCTTCCAAAAGCATTTGGTAAACTTATGAAGTTTTTTGAAAAGTAACACACATTTAGTTAATCTCACAGAAGCAAATTCCATGAAGTTACCATTCAGATGAACATAGTAGAGTGAAAAATGAAGAGTAAAGCCATATTTCTACAGAAGCATCTTACACAGAAAACACCCCAAAGCACCCAAAACTGCTTTTTAGGACAGTGACCTGCATGGATACTGAAAGTTTTCATTAACAAAACTCAAATATATTTATCACTAGGTAGAATTAAAATTAAGCCAGAAATACAAGAGGTCCAATGTGGACCCATTATCACACTACCTCAACTTAATAACTTCTAAAACAAATGCTAACTCTGAATACAATAGGAAAATCAACACAAACACAATAAAGCAGCAATACAATTCACTTTTAGCTCCTTCTGAAAATGTAACTCTTGGCCCCCTATCATATTCATTTTACAAAATTTTTTCTGTATTTTCTTTTAGCTGTGAGAATAAAATAAACCACCTAGATGACAGTCAACTGTCTACAAACTATGTAACAGCAATAACTCTCAGTGGAAATGTGGCAGATATTTATACAAAAGCAAAATATGAAGCACTGTAGAAAATGCTAACATGAGGGTATTTACTGTAAGAGGCCCCTTCCAATGAAATCATATGATGACGAGGAAGGAAAACTTTTGTGACGACTCTGGGTATACAGGTTTCTTCTTATATTCAATGTAAGATATCAAGGGCCAAGTGCTAAATGAAGACATTTTGAAAAAAAGGGTCTGCACCAGGAGCATAAAAGGTCACTATGATCATAAAATTGGGGGTGAGAAACTGAATTCTTCACTGTTTTATTTCTTGGGGGAGTGGGGCAGGAAGAGAGGTATATATTGTTTTCTTCTTTAAATTTTTGTTAGACTGGTTCCAGAAATCCTGGTCTCTCCCTGGGGAACCCCAGCTTGCTTTAGCCTGTCACCATCTGCAGTTAACAAAGTCACTTAAGCAAGACTGATCCACCTGAGTAAAACAGTCACTTGTTACTTCAACCACTCCCTCATCCCTCAACACATATATCTCAACAACGGAAGTCTTTTGATTTCCTTTCTAAGGTTGAGCTTATAATCACCCTAAAACTGAGTGAAAGTCATGTCCTACAGCCTTCCTTCTCCTCCAGACTGAAGTGGCAGTTTGGGGCAATCTTGATGTTGAAGCCCACTGAAAGCCACCCTAACATCCTCCAACTCTAGAGACACTCTGGGTCACAGCCACAGGCAGCCAGCATGGTTCACACTCCTTGACCCCTGGAGCTTGGGAAGTCAATTTTTTTTTTTTTTTTATCATGTGCTCCATCTGTGTTCCCAGTGGGAAAGCATTTTCTGCAATCTGCTCACACAAGCTCTATAGCCAACAATTTACAAAATTATGTGGTTGTGACTTTACTGGGTTAATAGTTCTGAAAAGAATAAATATATGCATCTTGAAAAACACCTATTACTTTATACAAAAAGTGGTTCCCATTCAAGTTGGGGTCTGCGTGCTTTAATGAGGCCATAGAACCAGAGCCAGCTGGCCTGGGGGTCATCTGTGAAGCTGGACCTGGGTAACCTCGTGTGACTCCAGAGGTGTCTCAGGTCATTATTGTGCACTCTGAAGCCAAACGGCTGGCTAGGTCCTGAAGTAAATGAATCCGGGTGGGATAAGTATCCCAGAACTCCCAAACCCACCCCCACTCACACCTTATAACCTTGGCAAATCTCACATCAAGAAAGTTCCAGACCAGGAAGACAGACACAAAAGGCTAGCACCCTGCAGGGCTCAGAGAGGCATCATCAGATGCCAAAAGAAAGTAGCACTAAACAGCAAGAGTCACACTGTGCAGCACAAGTGGATGCTACTCCAGCTTAGATTTTCATGTAGGGCAAGGCAGAGGCAGCAGGCCAAGTAGCCAACATGGCCTCCCGGGGAGGGCACCGTGCAGCTCTCCCCAGCCCAGCTCAGGCAGTTGCCTGCAGGGAGGAGGACACAGACTGTGCCACGGCAGAGCCATGATGGCTAGGCTGGAGCCAGCATGAGGACATCAGACTTCCTCAAAGGAGAAACGTAGCTCCTGCTCCACCCTTACCACCTGCGCTGCCATAAGCTCAAGGAAGCCTTAAAAACAACTGCAGGTTCTTTGGCAATACTGTTCATACACATGCACAAGAACCAACTAAAGGACCACCTCATCCAAACAGGGGGAAGTGAAGGAAAGCCACTCAGGTGAACCGGAACACATCAGCTAGAGCACAGAATATTCTCCATTCTTCTGAGGCCACCCACCCCAAACTCCAGCTCTGTCTTAAAACAGTTTGAGTCAACACTCAGGCTGACAAGCTCGGTGACTGTTCTATGCTCAGGACAGGTCAAATGGCTAGAGAGAACACAGGCACATGGGAGAGCAGGCAGCGCAACGTACATACCCAGTGGTGGCCTCACTCTGTGCATCCAGCACATAGTCTTCACCCTGCCCCAAAGTGGACTGATAGGTCTTAAGTGGCTGGTGAACCCTACTCCATATCAACATGAGCTAAAGGCACACATGAGAATTGGCAAAAATAAGCCATTCATCTGGGAAGACTATACACAAGACTGAAAAGCATGTGACCGGTTGAAAATGACTACAAACATCTAAAGGGGATTTGGAGAAAGGAGTAGAAATGATTTTGTGCAAGAAAATACACTGCAAGTATAGCATTTGGCAATTTCTGAGAAACAACTAGACTTAATTAATATTGGAGAAAATATGGAAGGAAAAATACATGCACATATACATGCACACACTCATCTGGCACCCTATCACATAATCTCCTTGGTTTCTTCTTCTTCTTCTTTTTTTTTTTTTTTTGGTGCTGGGGATTGAACTCAGGTACTTGTCCTTGCAAGGCAAGCACTCTAACCACCAAGCTAAATCCCCAGCCCCCTTCTTGGTATTCTTACTTTGCTAGGAGCTCTTGTCAAACGTTTTGAATTATGTCAAATGCTTTTTGGTTTTGTCTACTTTGTAACTACTGAGATGATCACAAACTTTTTCTCTTTATTCTGTGAACATGAAGAATTACACTGATTTTGTTTTTATTTTGTATGTGGGGGTACTGAGGATTTAACCCAGGACCCTTGAACTGAGCTACATCCCCACCCTCCCTTGAAAAGTTCTTGAATTTGGGAAGCTCCTGCCTCAGTCTCCCAGAGTGCTGAGATTACTACACTGACTGTTTTTTGAATGTTAGATTCAATCTTATATTCTTGTGATAAAACCCACTTGAAACATACACATTTTTCTGTACTAATAGAATATACTGGCACCTTTGCTTCTGGCTCATGAGACGCATTAGTGTATGTTTTTCATTTCTTCCACATCCTCGCCAGATCTTGGTATCAGTGGTCTCAGAAGACAATCTGGGAAGTAGTCTCTGTGAGTGAACTAACATAAGGTTGGTACTACAACTTGCTTTACTATTTGAGAAAATTCATATATAGGCTTGAATTTTTCTTAAAGGAAACATTTGTAACTTTTGATTTCTTTAAATTTCATTGGTAAGATTTGAAAGAAAATTCTCAATTTTATTTAAATTATCAAATTTGTCAGCATAAAGTTTTAAATAATATCCCCTTAATGTGCCTGAAAATTTGAAGAATCTGGTGGTATCCTCCTCTTCCCTTTTATTTATAATTTGTTATTTGGTTTTTCATCCTCTGCCCCCAAACTTAAACAGTCTGGCTAGGGATTTTTGAAAATCTTTCTAAAGATACAACTTTTGGCTATCGCCATTATACTATTTTCTGTTTCACTGATATTTATTTTTCTAGTACTAAGGATCAAACCCAGGGTACTCTACCACTGAGCTACATCTTTCCAGCCATTTCAGTTTTTATTTTTCAGACAGGGTCTTTCTAAGATGCCTGGGTAGGACTTGACCTGTGTTCTTCCTGCCTCAGCCTTCTTGGTGATGACATTACAGGTATGTGCCACAGTACCTGGTGATTATTTGATCTCATTTTTGTCACCACCTTCTTTCTACGTTCTTCACAGTCTGTTCTGTCAAAGTGTTCACATAGCTATGCCAATCATCTTATAGGCAGTGCTCACTGAAGATACCTTTGGCACCACACTCAAGATTATGCCTCTTTAGTCTATGGTATGACACTATGTTCTCAAAATGTGCCACCTCTGACTTAATCCAGATCTTTATTTCATCCTCTGACTTTTGAAGTAATTACTGACATGGCTGGGTGAGATGACTCACTTGCCTCATTTATTATTTATCCTTTTATTTCCCTTCCCGATCTTCTTCTAAAGAAATCAAGTATATCCACTATTTCAATTATGCCCTCTACTTTGATTTTCTTCTTTTTTAAGGACCTACGGATCAAACTCAGGGCCTCAGGCATGCTTAGGTAAGTGCTCTGCCACTGAGCTATACCTATGCCCTCCTCTACTATATGCTTTTGTTCTTGTTTTCCTAGGTGAGGAATATAGAGATTATAATCTAAATTCCTTATCGCTATCTTGAGTACAATAAATATATAGTCATTTTACAACACAACAATCTTACATCAGTTAATTTCACTTACTGCCTTCCACCCCTCATTCTTTCTCACCCTACTTTATTTTGCTACAAGCTGATGTCTAAGTATCCAAAGACACCCAGCTAGGAGTTCTTAGATAAACACAGTTAATCCAAAAGAAAACTAACACATTCAGTTTGCTCTTATTTACTGGGTCCCATTCCCACCCGAACTTTGGTATGGAAATTCCTCTGAGGAAGGAGGACAATTTCACAGGACTGCCTGGAATCTGCCCTAAAAGAGGTACCAAAACCCTTGGACACAGCCCCCTATCTTGGTTAATTTTAAACTTTATTAGTAGTTGTTGACACCAGACAACACAGTATATAAAAATGCTCCATGCAGGGTAAAGGCAAGAGTTGGGAAGAGGTTTCCAAAGGATCTGAGAGCACATGACTCATAAAGGTGGCTGGGCCTTAGGGGCTCACAAACTCTAATGGAGAGTGGTGAAGGCACCAAGCATGGTAGAATCCAGTGGGGCCATCAGCAGCAGGATGTGTCCAGGTACCTCAGAAGGAGCATGTGTTCCCATATTGGCTGGGATACCAGAACAACGTGCATATAAAGCCTTTTCTTAGGGAGGAGTGTGTAGGGACCATTCTATTCCCTCATATGAAAATACATATCTTTTAAAAAGGTGATACGTTAAAAACCAAAAAGAGAAAATTGGCTAACCGCATGTCGAAAGTTAAAACTAGATATATGTCTCTCACCATGTACTAAACTCAAATCAAAGTGGATCAAAGATCTAAACATTAAAACAGAAACATTAAATTTACTGGAGAATAGA
>PVJO010016039.1:0-43298 GCA_004026905.1 Hystrix cristata | reverse complement strand
CAGACAGAGGGGCCCCTGGAGCAGGGTCTAACCCATAGTCTATACAACTAAGCAGAGAAAACTGTGAATCACCACTTATTTCTCACATAGAGGATTAATATCAGAGTATATAAAGAACTCAAAAAATTAGATCCTCCAAATAGAAGACCCAATCAAAACATGGGCAACCAAAATGTACAGACACCTTTCAGAAGAATTACAAATGGCCACTAAACATAGGAAACTGTGTTCGACATCTTTGGCCATTGGAGAAATGCAAATTAAAACAATAGTGAGAGTCCATCCATCTTACTCTAGAAAGAATGACTACCATCAAGAAATCAAATAATGACAAATGCTGATGAGGCTGAGGGGAAAAATGAACACTTCTTGTTGGATGGAATGTAAACTAGTACAATCACTATGGCAATATGTATAGAGATTTATCAATAAACTAACACTTGAAATTCCATGTCACCCAGGTACTCCCATTCTAGTATCTTCCCAAAAGAATTAAAGACATCATATTACAGTGATACATGCATACCTGTGTTTATAGCAGCACAATTCATAATAGCTCAATCTTGGAAGTGGCCATATATCCATTATGTAATGTCCTATGTGTCCATCAGATGAATGGATAAAGGAAACGTGGTATTTATACACAATGGAGTACTAGTCTGCCACAAAGAATGATAAACTTGAATCATGTGTAGGAAAATGGATTCACCACGAGACCATAATGTTAAGTGCAATAAATCAGACACACAAACTTAAATATCATGATTTCTTTTATATGGGAAACCCAAAACATATAGAAATTAAAAAGCAAAATAAAAGACAGATAATAGAAAATAGGGAGATAGATCTTTTGCAAAAGGGAAGGGGACCAAGTGATAGAAAGAGAAGAGTGGGAAAAAGAAAGGGATGCAATAAAAACAAGATATGCTACATAAACATGTGTGCACATACCAACTCCCTGCAGTGAATGCAAACATTATTCCCAGAAAAAGATGTACTAATGAAAATAAAAGTTTGAAAAAGCATGAATTATATACCCATAGTGCATTATATGGTCCACCACTTTAAAACAAAAATGGCTTTGCTAAATATGAACTTCATGCCTGCATGCTGAATCCTCCATACCATTTGAATATTCAAACAAAAAATTTAGATGCTGTTGGATTTTTTTAATTGGGAAAAAAGTCACAAAGTAAAGGAGAAGAGCCTAAGTTCAAAAAAGAGCACCATATACTGTTGTCTAATTCTGCTTCCTCAATTTCATTGTTTCTCTTCATAATTATTCAGTAATAGATTCATTTCTCCTTGAAAAATTCATTTACTCTGCAACAATAAATGCTTATCACACGATAGAACGTGGGAAATTAATTTTTTAAAGTAAAAGAGTCTCAAACCTCATTGAGTTTTCATAAACAATAAGCACGTACCTAACACCATTGTAACTAGCTTTGAATCCAGTAAGAGCATCAGCAGAGTAAGACATATGCGGGTTTAAATGAGGAACGTTATTATTTTAGTGATTTTTTTTGTTTCGCAAAATTAAAAATCCTGACCCTCACTGAAGGTGTACTGTATTTGGAAATAGGGTCTCAAGGAAGTTCTTAGAGTTAAATGGGATGATGAGGACGGACCCAGGATCTGATAAAATTAGTGTCCTTATAAGAAGGAGCACTAGCGAGCTTACTCACTCTGTCGCCTTGCACACACTGGGGAAAAACCAAATGAGGACAAAGTGACTAGGTGGCCATCTTAAAACCCAAAAGAGTCCGCACCAGGCTCCCGGTTTCACTGCCTTGAACTCAGCTTCTAGAATGCACTGAGGAGTGAACTCCGGGCCTTTGCACTGAGCAACATCTCCAGCCTTTTGTTATGCTTTCTTTTTAGGCAGGGTCTGGCTGAGTCACTAAGCTCCCCAGGCTGGGATAAAATTTGTGATCCTCCTGCCTCGACAAGCCCAAGGGCTGGGGTTAGAGGTCGTTTTCGTTGTCCAAGCTTCCTCCTGGTCTGGTGTTTTGTCACAGCAGCCTGCAGTGATGGCGAACCTTTCAGAGCTTTCAATGCTAACAAATAGCTGGCCGCGGCGCGCATGCGCCTTAGGTTCCCCACCACTAGACCAGAGCAAATGTTGAAGAAGACACCTCTCTGAGGCGGACATTACGTATTGTGTGCACATAAGTAATGACGTAAATAATGTGAAGGAACAAGCCACTTCAGGGTGCGGGTCACATGGGCACAACTTCATGTAAAGGAAACCATAATGGTAAAGTTCTAATGTGTATGTATCAGGCTGGTACGTTTGACATAGATCAAGGAGTCTGATGTAACTCATCTGCAGAGGTCAGATCAACATTATAATGATACTGGATTTCACTTCAAGAATGATGTGAAGATGCCGGAATATTTTGAGCAAGTAAAAGCATGATATGATTTATGTTTTTAGAAAATTACTATAGCAGTTACATTATGAAGAGGCATGTGTGGTTTCAAAGAGGCTGATAAGGGAAATTCTGAAACACTTAACAAGCCCCCTGAAGTATTCCATCATGCCAAACTGGAAAGAAGACAGTAAAATATCACTTAAACAGAAGATTTAAAGGTAAGATAGAGATAACAATGGTGTCTTAAATTAATAGAACACTATTCAAATAGTTGTCTAAAAATAAATATCTAATGTGTAAACTTTAATGAATAAACTGTGCTAAATTCATGGATGTGTTTGATCTTAGTGCAGAAAGCACAAATAAAAATGAAGATATATTTAAACTTTTCTCTTTTCATTCCCTTCCCTTTTACACACACGCACCCAAACACACAATTTTTCTAATATTTGGATGTAGAGAGAGATAAATAAATCACATAATTATATATTCAGCTTATTGGAATATCCATAAAAAGAGATATTATTTTATTATACCTTTTGTAAGTGTGCAAGGTACCAAAAGATGGAGGGAGGGGGAGAAAAGAGAGGGAAGTAAAATAATTAAGATGTGTTATGTACATGTAACTACTCCTCATGATGAATGTAATCATTATGTACTGCAAACCTGGACTAATAAAAATAAACATTAAAAATGTTACTCAGATAACATGACTGTTAAAAACATAATTATTTCAGGCTTCTGCACTGTAATTATAAGTTTATGTCATAGAAATAGTAGAAAAAGAAAAATTGTCAGTCCTGAACTTTTAGAAATATCAAGACATGAAAAAGTCAGTAGCAGATGGAAAAAGCAGATGAAAACTTTAAATAATGAAAAGTTAAAGTGAATTTCATTCTTGATAAGATGTGATTTCTAAAAGTATCAGTTTATGAATGAAGGAAAAAGAATAACTACTAGCTCTCTGAAATTCATTTGAGGATGATGAGATTGCTATAGACCTAAGATAAGAAGATCTATATTCATTTTGAAGTCAATAAGTAATGGGAAATAGGTAATGACATTATTAAACAATGAAAAATGTCTTGTATAATTGAATATAGATTTAATTTTTCAATGGAAAAGTAAGACAGATGGCATTATTAAAACAGATTTAAAAATAAGGAGGTTTTCAAAATGAGGATATATTTTAAAGACATAAGAAAAGAAAGTTCATTGTGCAAGGAAGCTAGAAAATCTTTTTCAAATAATACAAACAGGAAAGTACAAAACTTTTTGGTTTTATCAAATCTTGATTGCCTCATGGGGAGGACTGCTTGCACACGCAACCTCTCTTTCCACACCCATTTACCAATAGGTGACACACTGTATCCTTGAAATGTTCACATATTTTAGTAAAAGGCCAAGATACGCTGCTATAACAAAATCACACTGACATCTCCACACTGACATCCCACACTGACATCTCCACACTGACATCTCCACACTGACATCTCCATGGCTACATAACAAAAAAATCTCACTCAGCATACATTTCCAGAGCAAGGACTCCACTCTACGTAAATATACTGAGGTCCAGACCCACACAGTGTCCACAGATATCACAGGCTGCACTGCCACATGAAACATTGGCTATTTTTCATTTGAAGTTCAGTGTAGTGTTAAATACCATAGGGTTTTATAAAAATAAGGAAAGTAAAAAATTATATGCGATCAATGAATTTACTAAGTAACCAATGTCCTTTAACGGCTGTATGCCTGGTTGTGAACATTTTAGATGATCATTTTAATGCTAATTTGATCTTGCCTATCTTCTTTTTTAATCTGATGAGGTGACTAGTAGATAGGCAGGTTTATGTTTTTTTAAAAAATGTTTTTACATTTGGTCTTTTCATAGAGATGAATACAGACCTCACTGATAAGAATAAAAGAGACTGGCACTTGTCAAAGTATTTGTGAGTTGTTATGAACAATATAGAGCCCTCTTAATGGCTACAAATTGCATGAAGCAATGATTTTGCAATATTGACAAGAAGCAAGAAGTGTACAATTCACATAGTTATTAGGAGGTAACACAAACTGAATCTGGATACTGTGGGGAAATTGATTAATCAATATCTGTATTCAATACTAAGTCAGTCCTATATCACCTTTAGCATTGTTTGGGGAAACACATTTTTCAAAAGAAGTGAATACGATATTTGCTGATCTCAAAGAAGTTAACAAATATGAATGCTACCCTAATTTGGTCAATATATAATCATCTGTATGCCTTAATCTCCAGTAACCATAATTTATCCGTAATTTATCCAAAGAAGGGCATTCCGTAATTTATCCAAAGAAGTTTAAATCCATGTATGTCTTGAGGTCTTGAAAAAAAGCTGAAATATAGGGGCAAAATCATTCAGGTATGTATTTTCTAGCACATGTACATATATATGCATATATATTTAAAAGAAGTACATACAGAAAAAAAATCACAGATAGTGATTATAACTTCATTCTCAAGTATAGATTCTTTGAGGCAATGTTTCATAAAATACAATCTATCTTCTAACTTAGAACATAAATCTTACACAAATATCTGAGTTGCACACTGCTCTAAGTAATGTGCCACATGCTGTCTGTTATATATTGGTTAGGAAAACCTTTCTCATTCTTATTCATTTGCTGTTGTGCATACGACCTGATTTATTAGAATTAAATTTCTTTGAGAAGTTTCACAGTTTTGCCTGATTTGAAGAAAGAAAAAAGTTCTGTCAATATACTTAGAAATGAGTAGATTCAGAATCAGTGATGTTAGCTAAACTTGCATTATGTATGATCAAAAATTTGATAAATATTTAAATTTTTAAAAAATATTACAATAAAAGACACATTACCATTAACTCTCTCAAAATACTCCCCTCTGTGTGAAACTCACTTATATCTCTCTCCTGCCACTTCCTGAGGCAGTTCCAGAAGTCCTCTTTTATGTCCTTAATTCCACTGTCTTGGTTGCTTTGACATCCTGAATTAATGCAAAGTGCCTACTTTACACGATCATTTTGACTTTGGGGAAGAATCAGAAGTCTCAACATGTCAGATTCAGTGAATAAGATGGATGAGAAGACACTGTAATGTTTTATGTACTTGCTTTTCCATTGGATGGCACTCAGCAGCAGCATTCACTGAACTTTTGTTCTTACTTCATAATGACACTCAAAATATTTCCAGAACTGCTTCACAAAGTGCTAAGAATGGTGGGATAAGTGTGTTTGAAGTAAAGGGGAGTATTTTGAGGGGGATTGATGGTAATATGCCATATTGTAACAAATATTTAAAATCTAAAGCTTCAGAAGACAAATCTTTCCAAAGTATAGAAAACAGTTTGGCATCAGATTTCTTAACAACATTATCGTATGCCAGAAAAATACTTGACAATATATAGCCAAACTGTCAATCAAGGGTGTGGTTGACTTATTGTCGTGGTCAATTTAAGCAAGAACACACAGCCAGACTGAGTTGGTGCAGTTCTGGGCATGGAAGATCCATCCAAGGATTGTTGCCAATACAGCATAAATAAATAAATAAATAAATAAATAAATAAATAAATAAATAAATAAACAAATAAATAATGGGAGCATAAGAGAGTTGCCGGCTGTTTCCTGGAGAAGCTCTGTTGTGCTTGGTTCTCCTGAAGGGAACTCAGCTGTTCTCCTCGCAGGAGGAGCTCCAGGCCTTGCTGTAGTCTCGCAGGGATAGCTGCTGTATGCTTTGGGGGGACCTCTGGTCTTCATCTTCGTTGTGTCATACTCTGGCTCCGGTATAGATTTCTTCATCTCTTTAGTGTAGACACGGATGTACATGGGACATTGCCGTGGGCTCCTAGCCCCTGACTGGATCTTTTGGGTCTCTAGTGCAGAGACAAACGTCCTGCACTTTTCCTGCATTTGGCTTGTGTATGTTAATGTTGTAACTTGCATTTGTCCTGTATCAGATCTCTCTTGCAAATCACTGACTCTAGAAAAGTAATACAAAGGGTGAGGGTCAAATAGGATTGAATGCAATTTCACATGTCCAAGATCTCAATCAACTCTCCACTATGAATGTAATCATTATGTGTGCAAACACATACTAATAACAATTTTTAAAATCTCAAAATATCTCTACATCATAAATCATGTTTAAAAATAAGGAAGTCATTGGGAAATAAGATTAAGCAAAATAAGGGCCCAAACCAGGGATTTGAAGAGTTAACTCAACTCAAAGCTTTTGGACAAAATCTAGGAAACAGACTATGAAGAAAAAGTTCTATATAAAAGAATAAATAGAAAAGACAAAAAGATGGTTATTCTTGGGATAAGTGTTTAACTGGAATAAATAGAAATATCAGTAATAATCATAAATATTCCTAGAACACCAATTGGCTCAATCATGAAAACATTTTCTTAATTATAAAAAGTAGCACTGATATAACCAAATATAATGATATAAATCTGCCATAGGTTAAGGGAAAAAAGTGATAGTAGTAGTTTAGCTGAGCAATCATAATAAGATACAATGTATGTCCAAAAATATCAATGTTTAGTTATATTGTAAATTATTTAGAAATACAAACTAAATATAAGAAGAAACATTCAGAGCAGTTGACGGTTTTCCCTTCTGAGAACAGGACTACAGAGGTGTTTGGGAGATACAAATTTTTTTTTATAATATGCTATTTAACACTATTTAAATTTAAAATATGTGTGTAAAATAATTTTGAATGACATGACTAATTAAAATTAAAAAGCAATATAAAATAAAGAATTTAGAGCTATTAAATACTTTTAAATTAGTATCAATAAGCATAATGATTAATTATAATATGGGAAAAAAGACTAAGTGATTCTCTGATTACTCGTAATGTTGATGACAGTCAGAATAATGATATTCACACTATAAAAATTAGAAGTATTTATTCATTCTAGCTAAGCTTGTGCTGAGTTAAACTTGAAATTTCATCTTAGCAAAATATTTTGTAGGCAAGGAGGTAAGTTTTATTTTAAGGATGGGAAAAAACAGCATCATCCTATAAGTACATTAACGAAAATAAAAGTTTTCAAATTACATATATATATATACACATATATATAGTGTATATACACTATATATTCATCTATATATGTATATGTGCATATGTATGTGTATATGTACATATATGTACATATATGTGTGTGTGTATGAGAAAACCTTGGATGGTGATAGAATCTTTGTGAATTCCATTTTCCATAGGTGTTTAAAGTAATCCAACCCTTTGATATTCACCCTCTTCATAAATGTTTTTCCACAAAGTTTTAGAGCTTGATTTATTTTTTATCTTTTATTAAATCATACCTGGAGTTGCTTTTGGAAGCTACTTAGTGCTCCTCAAACTGTGTTGAATGTTCTCTGGTTTCCTGGGTATTAGATTTAGAATGATGATTCCCGTTTGATTAGAACACCATTTGCCTTAGGAACCATCTGTATCTTTGCTGCTCACAATAATTAAAATTAATCATATTCTTCCTTTTCATGATTTTGAGATGTAATATAAAATGTGCTGGAGGCTTGGGATTCTCTCTGAGAGAAGTTCTCATTACTAAAATTATTTCCATTTGGAAATATAAAATATATTTTCAGGGACTACACAAACTTTTCCGTTAATGGAAAGGGTAATAGTAAACTGTGCGTGTTTTCTTATGCCAGTCATAGGCTTAAATTCTGGAACCCGTGGGCAAACATTATAGAAAAGAATTTCTTACATGCCTTAATATATATGATAATATATAACATAGATTTAAATTTACTATACAAAAACGTAAACTGTTGTTTACTTAAATTAGACTGTTCCAACACATATACAGAGCTCGAGATCTTTGGTAATATTCAATCTTGGATACTAAAAACATTTTAAATCCACTGCAAATCTCTTATTGCAATTTAATATACCTTTATCTTTATCTTTATCTTTATCTTTATAAAGGCAACAGAACAGCTGTGCCCATGCTAAGGACAATGAAATGTATTTACGGACCATATAGAATTTTGATATATGATCATGTTAAGTGGCAGAGAACACCATGTGGAAATATCCTTGGTGTGACTATAGCCCGTCATTCCTTATCCCCAGTGTACCAAACAAGTCCTTATAAACTGGTTGCTAGGGATGGCCCTCTCCACTGAGCATCCCTGTTTTGTTTATTTTATGCCTTTCTCTTATATATACAATTTTTTCTATTTTTGCCGTTGATATTTACTGTTGCCCATAGCATCTGGGAGAAATTCAAAAGCCTAGTATATGAATTTACTTAACATTAACCAATTAAAGAATTATTGAAATCTTTCTAAAATTATTATGTCTCTTCTTGCTCAAACTAAAGACTTTCAGAAAGGCTTTCTGTTTGAAAATTTAATAAGTCACCAATATACTTCATTTTATTGTGTAGAAATTTCTGTTTTTGTTGTTTATAATGTATGTTATACAATCTAAACTCGTTCAGAGAAATCATACTGATGTTAAAAATAATTAATACTTCCTCTTAGCTCATGAGTACTGAAAAATGATATTATCTTGATCATTTCTCAGGCACAGCTTGAGTTAAATAGTATTTTAACTCAATTATACAGATAAGAAGAATCAGATTCAGGAAGATTTAAAGGCTAGTTCCTGTCACTCAGACCTGTATCACCTTATTTATAGCCTGCTTTAAGCATCATTATGCCATCATGGTACCTTCAAACAAAGCAAAACTCTACAATAAACAAAACCTTATAAGGCCAGAAATCATATATCAGGATTTCCTAATCGTCTGTGTTCCCATATTTGGAAATGAGTCAGGACTCTGTCATTTCCTGTTCCACAGATCTTGTCTTCTCCTCTGTCTTAGCCACTTACTGGATAGAGTGGACACATGTGCTGTTTCTGTCCCTACCCACCTCTCCAGTGTGCTCACTGCCACTGTCCTGCTGTCTAACCAGCACTTCTTAACTGTAAAATTTACTCCTGCTAGCACCCTAACTTCAAAGTTTGGTGGGTACCTGGGAATAACGATACATGGATTGTTGCACAGTCACTGTGGTGTAGAGGATGCAGCACACACAGCGACCTCTGTGATCCGTACAAAGGTCGGAGTGCACTTGCCTGAGGTGATGTGAATGACTAGCAGATCCATCCTTGAGTCGATAGTGAGCAGGTAAAATACAGAAAATGGAGAAGCTGGAATAAGAAGAGAAAAGCTAGAAGCAACGCAGATGCTGCTTGCAGCACAAGTCTGGAGACACAACTGTCTACAATGTGGTGGAACTACATCACTTCCTCACTGCAAAACATCCGGAATCCATGACAATAACAACAAGCAAATTTTCGGAGCACAGGTAAGTGTGGGTCCCAGCCTGGGTCCGGAGCCCTGCCACGCTGCCAAACGCACACCAGGCAAAGAAGGCGGGGCGGAGGCCACTTTTCACAGTGCAGGCACTGCTGGACAAGCTGGACCAGGGGACTGTGGGGGTTCCAGAGACAGAGTAAGAAAGAAGAGGGAAGTGTTTGGGGAGTTCGTGGGTGGCTGAGAACCCGGGGCTGAAACTCACCAGAGGCTCGCAAGCACAGCAGAACAAAGCAAAGTGGGATGAGAATTTGGCAGAGTGTTGGCCCACCTTCCAAATTGGCCTGAAGTCAGTACAAGAAGCGGGCTCAATTATTTCTGTAGCTACTACCTCAGTTTTCTGTTTCCTTTACAATTTCTCTCTTCAGATTCTTCTATCAACTATTTGAAGCATATTCCTAACTCATCCTTTCATTGAAGCTGTTCTTGTCATGTCAACAGTGTTAAATCTAATTCCAGTTTTCAGACTTCATCTTGTTTGGTCAAAGCAATTAACGCAACTGATTATTGAAGGCTTTTTTTTGTTTTTGGCTGGAGGGGTAAGGGACATTTTTCTACTATAAATTTATTCTTGCTTCATTAATCATTTCTCTTCAGTGCCTTTTGCTAAGTCCGTTTATGTCCTTGATTTTATATGCCTTATTATGTAGAATTAAATTCTTATAGTAGTTATATTCTCAAACAGCTTTCACTTTACTCTTTCTTAATGATATTTTTCATATTTTAAAAGTCACTTATGCACAAATGACTATCAAATATAAGTCTCTAGCACTTATTTTCTTCTATATTCCTGATGTGTACATACAATGACTGTCATTCACACCTGTATCTCTGATGACCTCTTAAATTTAAAGTAATAAATCTAAGAAGGCTTTTTATTCTGACCTGCTCTTCTACTTTCTTCCTTTTTAGTGAATTTTGAGTCCTTACAGAAATGTCCGCAAATAATGTTGCAATCTCTCATGGCCATTCTTGTTTCTCACACTCCATAACCAAACTTTCATTATAAATTCACCTTCAAAATAAGTCAGTAACACTAAACACTAGTTCTATTGCTTTCATCTATGTGATCAAGCTACTATCATCTTATTATCTATTCTTAATTCTGTGGTTATGTTTAAAATGTGAATGTGAGTTTGTCAAATTTTCAACATTCTCCGAGTTTCCATATAACGTAAAGCAAATGTAAATCCAGTGAGACACAATATCTTCATAAATAGGACGTTGACTGTGATGATTAACTAGGGTGTCAACTTGGACAAGAAATTCCAGCTGATCGGTTTAGCAGAGTTCAGGGTGTGTCTGGATGACAGGTTTACTTAAAAGGGAAGACCCACCTTGGGTGTGGATGGCACCAACCAAAAGCCCTGTAGACTCTATAGAATAGAAAAAGAAAGAAGAAAGGAATCTCACTTCTACTTCTGAGGAACTCTAGTTTTTGCCATCACACTGGGACATCCATCTGCAGCCTTCCATTGCAGACTCATTAGGTTCCAGTGAGACCCTCCAGCATCCTGACTCTGCAGTAAGCGCCAGATATTCAATATTTGACTGGATCCTCCAGCTCTCCAGCATGCAGGCTGCCATTCTGCATTCTTCAAACCTGACTCTGCAGATAGTTATTCTAAGCCTACCTGGTATTCCATATATATAGCATTAAATCTGCTCCTCTAATGAATCCTGATACACTGATTGTCATATATTAACTACTACCACCGTCCCTTTTTCACTCTTTCTATTATCATGCACAGACTCAGTCTCTTCACTACATGGCAGAACCAAGCTATGCCCTTCCAGGTCAGGCCCCCCAAGAGCCCTACTTTTTCTGAATAGGCCTCAGCTCCTAATAGCACACTCAGAAACAAAATCATGAGTGGTTTCAAACACATTGCACCTGCGATCCAAATACCTTCCCAGGGCCCCCTTTCAGGAGACATTCCAGTTCTGGACCCTAATGACTGCCTAAACTCTTCCAGATTTATTTTTACTTTACTGGATTTATTATTATCTTACTTAACGTATGTTTTATTTTTCTATTAACTTGCAATTTATCTCATAGATATGTGCAAAATGAATTTAGAAAGCTTTCAATTTTCTTTATCCTGCTCCTAGGAAAATACTGCTAAAACAGAAAACCTTAATACATGTCTGTGGAACCACTTAATTACAAACAGAACACATAGATGTCATGTTAAGTGGCCAGATGAAACAATACAGTACAGTAAATTCAAAGAATTGTTGATTATAAGAAATCAAAACAAAAACAGAAATCTTCATTAATGAAGTGGAATAAACAGTAAAATTGATGGACTTTATGGATAACCTCCTACAGCTCTTAAGTAGGTAGCTATTTAAGCAAAAAAAAGTTTATGTACTGTAAGGCATGGTAGTCCATATTCTTTAAAGATAATTTACTCTTTATGGAGTAAAATACTGTCTGAAAAGCTGAAAAGAATAGCTCAACTCAATGTGTCACGGCTTTTCAATTACTTTGAATCAGTGTTTAAGATGGGCCTGGAAGATTTCTCCCACTGTAGATTTTAATAAATGCCCTTCTTATACCCAGAGGAAATGAGCATCCTTATTTGGGAGATGAAAAGTCCTAGACAGGAATCTAAATAAATTAGCCATGTTTAGTTCTTCCCAGTGTCCTTATGACCTTTGTCCTATTACATTTCTCCATGATTTTCCACTATTCATCAAAACTACTATAAATAATAATCAGGTGTATTTTTTTGTTTGTTTGTTTGGTTTTTGTTTGTTTGTTTGTTTGTTTGATGCTAAGGATCGAGCTCAGGGCCTTCTGCTTGCAAGGCAAGCACTGTAACCACTGAGCTAAATCCCCCGCCCCAATCAGGTGTATTTTTTGGCTTTCCATTCACTAATGAAGCTCTAGCATCACGTGAAACAGATATTAAATACATTTTTTGTTTTCTGTTTTTAACATATGTTTTGTATAGAAGCCTCGAACATGATTTTAAGAAGGACAGAAGCAAGAGAAAAGTTCTTTCTCCACACACAGAGACTTCACAGGACAGAGCATTATGGTAACGAAACTCTTAGCCATATAAGATATGTTTTTAAATTAAAAGATTATGAATATGTATATATATATGTACATATGTGTGTGTTTAGCTATACATATACAGAGATACACATATATAACATATATATTATATGATTTTAGTAATTCAAGGGCAATCAGGAAAAAACTTTTTTATATTCAAAAATATCTGTAATTAATCTCAGTAAAAAAGTTTGAACTTTTTGGAGATAACTAGCAAATCCATTTGGAAACTACAATATGTTTTGTAATTGCTCACTTATGAAATATTTATTTGCTAATTGGCACTGGATACTTCACGAGCCAGCTGTTGCCTGATTATAGAACCTGAAAATATTTGAAATATTTTTTCTTTGAATAGAAAAAAATACATGTTAAAATGGAATTTTTTTTTTTTTAACTTCTAAAGCATGCAGGTTTGTCTGTCTGGTTTCACATACAAGGTCTGAAAGAAGGAGAAAATGCAATGCAAATGACAGATGAGAATAGAAAAAAGGTAAATCTTAAAAAGTGACCCCGAAGATTTGACTGAATAAACAATGTTTTAATGCAACTTTCTCACATGGTACACTACACATTTAAGCAGATGCAATTCTGGAAGCCAGCAAGTGAAGCAAAATGCTCCAGTTTGCATAAATAGAAAATAAATCGCTCATGTTTGTTTACTTCTACATCAGTTATTTCTGAAATACCTTACAGCTATTTCACTAATTTCTAGGAAAGGTTTTCACTTATCATTACAAGAATGTAGATTTAAATTTTTCTCTGTAATAAGACATAGAAATATTCTTAGGAAGTTGGGGAAGGATCCCATGCAGATTGTACTAAAAGTTAACTGTGTGTAGTTTCTGCAGATGAAAGCCACCTTATGTTAAAAAAAAAAAACAACTTATTACTTACAAAATGTTAAACTTATAATGTCTAAAAACTTCAACTATCACATTAAATATTTCAGTATCCATATAACCATTATAGAGCAATATAGTTTCTCTTCAGTGTTGGTAGAGTAAATGAACTGCAATTGATTTGTTGTAAGAGGAGAAAATAAATTATAGTCTAATAGAGATAAATAACTCTAAAGTATATATCTGATATTGACTGTATTTTTGTGTTTAGGTTTTGTTGAAAATTTGACAGAATAAAGAGGATCCTTTACAGCACCATGTGCAAATAATTTAATCATTTCTGTTTTTATGATTCTTTGATTTATTCTTATTTTTCTATATCTCACTCATTCCACACATTTCCTGCTGGTTTTCCTGGTCCCTTTCTGAGCTTCGTGGATTCACTCACACTTACCTTTTGTTTTGTATTTTCTATTATATCCCAAATGCTGTCACTTTTGTATACAGAATATTTTAGCTACCCTTTGTTTTTCCACCACTCCTTTGAAAGCCACATCCTGCTGCCCTTAGAGTATGTAGTTAAAACAATTATCAAGACACATTCAAAATCAACTGTCATGCATACTCAAAATAAATTACAATATCTGCTTGTTACCAGTAAGCTGGGTCCCGACAGCCTGAGGAACTGGCTCTTGCTCCTCAGTCCTTTGTGTCTTCAGTGAAAAAATTCAATCAAGGCATGTAGGAGGCCATGCAGATGAATAAGCAGAGTTTATTTCGAAGCAGATATAGAGAGATTTACACCTTCGGGGGGAAGGCATTCAGTGCCACATAAACATTTCCATCAAGTGGGAATTTGGGGATCTTCCTATGCACACAAGAGTTAGGCCCAAATCTCAGGAAATTATGTTCATTATAATGATTACACACATTTTTTTGAGGTTCCCTAAGAATTGCAAAATGTCTTCCTGTTCTTTTCACCTAGTTGGTGTTCCCTCGAGGTGTAAATCATGTCAAACATTTCCAAAAGAAAAAGTTCTAATCTAAATCAGGTCTCAGTCCAAAGTGCGAGGGTATTTAAAAAAATGTTTCTTTTTTATCATTGGGACCTAAATTACAGCAGCTAGGTACACTGTGTGCCTTGCTCTGGAAATACGTAGCCCTGTGCCATTATGAATATAGGCAATGTATCACCTTAAAATGTCAGTGCGTTCTCTGGGTTGTTTGGGGTCTGATACCTAATGAATGATTTGGAATGCATTATTATACTGAGGTCTGTTTTTTCACTTAACTGTAACTGGCAAGACACGCTGTCTTGGACCCCCTTTGTCCCTCATGCCGCTAATGTCTAACTACCTACTTAACACTCAAAAGGCAAAATGGTTACATTCAAATCTGTGTATTTATGATAAGTACACTCAATGTTTTAGTGCAGTTTTAGATTTACAGACTCATTGAGTAGATAGTATGTTTAATTACTTATGCTGATGCCCCATTTCATGCATTTTTCCTGATTATTAATATCCTGCAGTAGTGTGGTGTATCTGTTACAATGAAAGAACAAGTATTGATACATTATTAATAAATACATTCAATGATTTACTTTAAGATTCGGGCTGTGTCCTATGGTTCTATGAAGTTTGACAAGTGGCCATTTAGCTACCATCGTGGTTTCATAGAGAAGAGTTGAATCACCCTGATATTTCCCTGTGCTTCCCCATTCCCTCCCTTCTGGAGAAAACCTGGCAACCACTCATCTTCTTACTGCCTATATAGTTTCACTTTTTAGTAATGTTACCTAAATGGATTCATCCGTAGCTTTTTTAGTCTCTCACGTAGATATACATCTATTTAATATTCCTCTATGACTTTCCCGGCTTCATAACACATTTCTTTTTATTGTTGAAAAATATTCCCTTATGGGTGCATCACAGGTTTTTTTAATTGATTCAACTATATTTCATTCATTCACCTTGTGGTCAGTTTGGGTAATTATGACTAAAGCTTATTAACAACATTCATGTGTAGGTCATTGTGTGGTAGGTGTTTTCAGCTAAAACAAGTAAACACTGTAGAAACTGTTAATGTAATGGTACAATATGGTGTGGGGAGGAATTTTTTACCCATGTTCAGGATTCGGTCTTATAGTGACCTTCGGCCACCAGCTGTGATCTTCACCCTGGCTTCTGCGTGTTGTTCCCCCTTTTGTGAGGCAAGAAGGCTGGACATGCCTGCTGCTGAGTGATTTCCCTCCTTCACGTCAGGTGAGGCTCTGATGCGCTCCTTTCCTTTGCTGGTGTAAGGAGGAAAGGCATGATGACTTTAGGTCACAGCCTGCACCTTGATAACAAGTGCAGGTTCACCTTCACCAGAGAAAAGCATAAAAAATAGAATCAAAGTTTTGTGTGACATGAGAGCATTTAGAAATGAAGACCCTGGGGAAAATTTATGTTTTTATGTTTAGGTTTAAAGAGCAATGGATAGCTGTGTAGAAACATGATTGGACAAAAGGCATGATGCAATGGTAACAGGCCAAGGGAGGGAACTCCAGCAGGGCCTATCGGTCCAGAGGTGACTCTTCCTGTCCTCTCTCTGTAGGGTAAAGTGATTATCTACATGTTCTTCACATGTTAGAGGGGAGAGTGCAAATCTTCCAAAGGCAGTTTCTATGGCATTGTTTTTGCTCTCTGCTCAGGAAAAGAAACATATAACAAAAGAAATGGCAGCTCAATAATGCCTTCAAATTTCATGTATCGAACATAGATCCATTATGCTGTTACCCAACTCATTCAGTTACCAAACCCATTAGAACAAATTCCTATTTATTTACATATTTATTTATTTACTTACTTATTTATACCAATGACCAAAATGGCATTAACAATCTCCTTTTTTTTTTGGTGCTGGGGATTGAACTCAGGGCCTTGTACTTGCTAGGCAAGCACTCTAACCACTGAGCTAAATCCCCAGCCCCAATGATCTCTTAAACTTGACTAAATATTAGATAGGCTTCTTAATTCTGGTCACTTGATCTTTTTTTATATGGCATTTATTGTAGAAAATAAGTACATGTAGATTGTTTCCCTTGTCCTTCAGTATGTAAATCTTTTCAAAACCCTCTGGTCAACTTTACAACTCAGAGATGTTGTATTCTTCAGCTTTCCAAAATAGCGAACACTCCCAAATTAATGGAGGAGAAGTTCGATTTGGCTCACGGTTTGGCAGATTCGGTGCATAGCTGGCTGGCTCCATGGCTGAAAAGAGCATGACAGAAAGGCCTGGAGAAGGAAGACTGTGTAACCCACTGCAGACAGGAAGCAAAGAGAGAAAGGAGGGGCTGAGAGGAGATATGCTGTGCAAAGGTATCCCCAGTGAGAGTCTCTTCCAAACAAGCCCCACCTCCTAACGTCCTGTTTAACCGTGAATTCATCAGTGGTGGAATCCACTGATGAGTATAGCAGTCCGTGATCCAATCATACTCCACAGGGTCCACCTGTGAAAGCAAGACTGCAGGGGACAGTCCAGATCTAAATCATGATAGATGTCTTCCTTCAGGGGCTGAGAGAAGCCTTTAGATATGTAATATCAAAATATATAATGTACGTAACACGTTAGGTCTCCTATCTTCTAGATTCTGTAAAAGCCTCACTTAAATTATGCCTTTTTCTAAACTATAAAAATTTCACCTATCACAGTGAGAAATCAGACTTTTCCTTTTAGTAAAACAAAATAACAAACACAGAGAACTTAGGTTTTCCCTCTCATTTAATTTCTTTTTTTATTAATTTATTTTATTTTAATGGTACATTTTAGATGTACATCGTCATAACATTCATCATAGGGGATTTGTACCTGTACATGACATATCTTGTTGCTTCTTTTTTTTTTCCCATTCCCCTCCCCTCACCCCCTCCTCCCTCCCCATTTACAAAAGCTTTGTTTCCATTTTTTCCTTCCATTTCTTATTTCTCTTGTCTCTCTGTTCCTTTCCCCCTCCCCCTCCCTTGTTCCCTTTCCCATTTGGACATTTTCTTCCCTTTCCCAACAATCCTCCCAACTTTGTTTCCTTTGAGTGAGGTCACACAGTGCTGATCTTTTTCCTTCATCACAAAGGGGAAGGAGAAACTCTGAGGAGAGAGAAAATAATAACTAGCAATGGAACTTGAGAGAATAATGCAACTTTCATGGTTCTCAGTGCACAGGAACAAGTAGAAGTGACGGGGACTCTCACCTTGATTAAACTCAGTTTCTCCCAAATTTTTTCTCAATTAGACCCTGACATTTGGATTTCTGTGTTCGTATCTGTGTTGCCTGATTTTAGCAAGAATCCTACTGAGCAAGGGCTAGAGATTCTTTAGTGGGTATAGATTTTCAGTTTGGGTTAATGAAAAAACTGGAAATGGATAGAAGTTGTTTATGTTTGCACAACAATACAACCGTGTTTAATTCTACTGAATTGCATACTTAATAATGGTTAAGATGGCAATGTTATTTTGTTTTACCACTGTGAAAATTAATCATGCAAACATGCAAACTCAGTCTAACTACTGTCATGAACACTGAACCCCTAATTGCCCTCAAGAACGTATCACCTCATCCTCCATTCTCTTCTTTCTGATTTCTGTTCATCCGAGCCTGCCTACAGTGAGTCTTAGGTTGATTTTGCCAGAATACCATCCCTGATCCTGATGTTTCTTCCTTGTCATTGTACATTCCCTGATTATTCTTCTAAATTTCAGGAATAAATTCCCACATGTGTGTGTATGTGTTCAGATTTGAGCTAAATTATCATTCTGTGATGTAAATCGCTGTTTCATTTTATTCATGTATATTAGAATGAGCCATAAAAATAGTCTTTTACATAAAAGATGGCTTAATTGTAGAAATTTCATTTAGTCAATCTAGATATAATGTTATTAAAAGTTTTTCTTTCAGAGTAATTTTGGCAATCTCTTCCTGTTTACATTTTACATAAAATGTGACAGTATTTCTTATAAATAGCAATTATCCAATGTGCTATTATTTATAGTCCTCTTGTATTAGTTTCATAATTTTGTAAAAGTGAATCACCTGCAGAATAATTCTTAATTTTTTTCTCTCTGAATTTATCCTCATATGTGAAAAGAGGAGAATAGCTCCCAATTAGCATCTAATATTCCAGAGATAAACAGAACAGATGCGTCTTTAGCTGAATACAGCACATAAATATGCAATTCAATCATGTGTCTCTTACCTACTTTTGCAATTGTAAATTATGGTCTTTTTAAATTAGAGTATACAACACATGTTAAAGAGTTACTTTGAAGTGCTGTTTCCTTTAATATAGACTGCTGTGCCAAGTGATATTGCACTACATCGGTTTATTCATTCACTATGCCAATATATTTATTGCATTCAAATATATTGGATTAAATGGGCATTTCAACCACATTTGCCATATTGTGAGTCTGATGCTAACAGGGTGTCATTGGAGTAAACATGCCCTATCTAAAGGAACCAAGAATGATGGACACCGTGCGCCTGGAAGGAAATCACACTCTATAAAATGACAAGATTCAGGATGATAAGAAATTCAATTTCTGGCCTGCATTTCTTTATGGGAAAAACATCTTACATTCCATGAATTTAGTCATAATGTGATTTTAAATAAAATGAGTTTTATAGATTGTAATCTAATGACTTGCTGAAACATGTTAGCTTCTTGTTGTATATGTCATCATATTTGTAAATAATGAAAATGTGTGTGTATGCTCACACACATAAATAGAGTAGGGAATAATATTCAGTAGGTTTTGAATGATGGGAGCTAATATATTTAAATGTTTCATCAACTAAATAAATATATATATGCGATTATGCATGGATGTGTGAATGTTTGTACATTTTCCCCAAATAATGTGATCATAATCTTACCTTCTATGGCACACTGAATTAAAATTCACCCACATTAAAAATTGTATCCTGCTTATGAATTACACATCCATATAAAGGCCCTCTCACCTACTAAGTTCATTAAAATGAAGTAGAGAATCCCAAACCCAGAGTACTTTATATTGTTAAGTAAAGGAATAAACTTTAAATGTGCTTGGCTTCCTGAGGCCAATTTAAGAATAGAAAATATAGAATAACAAAAGTAAAATACTTCAGAAGATAATATCATCGGAAAATATTTACTCAAATGCAAATTTCATAAAAATAAAATCTGCAGAATGGTATATTTTGCTTAGTATACTATAGATAAAAATATTTAGTATACAGTATTAGTTAATATTCATTTATTATCATTTTTAGGCTGACCATGTCTAGTTTGCTAATTTATGTCATAGAATATATAACAATATAATAGATATTCTAGTTAATTATGTATTATTAGTGTTGAATGCAATGTTGTAGCAGCTAACGCTAGCAAAAATTGAAACTTTATAGTGCATTAATTTCAAAACCAACAATAACAATAATAATGAGAAATACAATTCTGTAACAGGAGATATGTAACATTTCTGGGATTGTTTTATTATTTGTAAAAGCAATTATGGATAATAGCAGTTGAATGTATAAATAGTTAGTTCATGATACTCTTTTTTTATTCCTGTAGACTAATAAGATTGTCATTTTATTGGAATCTTTAATTTTATTCCCCGTACTTTTAATGAATGACACTAATTTTGTTGCTCTGGGGTTAACAGTAAGAACAAAAAATTGATGAGAAGGTTGTACTCAAGAAAAAGTAGAACTTGAATAAAACACAGGAATAGGGTAAAATCGAAACTGTCTGAAACACTGAAGACAATCTAGGCTAATGGAACAAGAGGAGCAATAGGGTTCAGGTATATAATGTATCAGCAACATGTTAGAGATGCGAGAGTCATACATATACAACTAGTGAAACTGCACATTGGGAAACTTTAAGTTCAACAACATAGAAGCAGTATTCATGCTGTACGACCAAAGTAAATGATTGATTATATGCATTTCAATCAGAGAAGATTACGTATATATGAGAAAGAAACTGAGAAAGGATTTTGACACATAGGGACCGAAATGATTAGCGATGAAAGTCAGCTTTAGTTAAAGCCTCTATGTTAAAGACCGAGTAACGTGTTAAGGGAGATGAAATTTTATGGCATGCAGTGAGGCGCTATTAGACGTTTCCAGAGATAAAGGAGTTGGGAAGTAACATTACCGATCTTATAGATTCTATTTCCAAACTATCTGTGTAGAATTCCTGTTTCATCATTTAATTCTTACCTCTGAGATCTTGTGCAGACAAATAAGTTCTCTATGCTCCAGGATTCTCATCTATAAAATAGGGATAATAACCGCACTCACCCTGTACTGTTATGAGAATTACATAAACTACTAAATGTTAGTATTTGTAAAGCTTTTAAAGCAGAGAGTCTAATATAGTAAGTGCTGATTTTATTTCATAAATAAAACTTAAAAAGTAATAAAGAAAGAAAATTGAACAGTCTCTTGGAAGATGGCGAATAGTTACTGACAAGGATACACTCGCTGATATTTCTTTCACCCAAGAGAAATAATCAGGACCGCAGTGCAATAGATCCTTTTGGAATTCCTGTGGTTATTCTTTGGCCAAAGGATTTTTAAGAAAATGTTTCTGCTCTCCAAATTTATTTAAATCAAAAGAATACTGCTGATATCCAATTTTGAGTTTGGCACAGTTATTCAAATATCGGGTAATTTTTCATGGCTCATGAATGTATCTAGTTTTTCTGGCAAATTACCTGATACCAATTTAATACTCTGGCCACAGAGAGGAGACACTCAGGGATGAATCAGCTGTGCTGACTGACGCCAGCCTACGTGAAAAGGTGGCAGGTTGGACGGTGAGAGGAAATGGTCATACTTCAGTGATACGCCACACACGCGTGCGCAGACACACACATAAACACACAGTTGCTACTGTTTGTTGAAACATTGGGAAATAAGTCAGGCTTATAATTACATTTTGCACTAAATGTTTTGGCATTTAAAAATACAGCATTATCACACGTGCGATATTTCACATTAGTATAATAATAGTAATATAGAGATTTAATAATAATAATAATATTTTGTTTAGTTTGTGTTTTGGGGTGGTCCAGTATTCAGTGACTAATCAGGAATTCCATTTGGTTGTCATGTCTCTGTTATCTTTTATCACATTGACATTGTTCAAGATTCACAGCCTGTTCTAATTAGGTTGTTACACAATTATTTTTATGGTCATTTTGAGATTCATGTTAAAACATTTACCAATAATATTATTTCATGATATTATTTCTTTCTCATTGCAATAATGTTCAAGTACATAATAGTTTTGACTTATAATTGGTGGCGCTACCTTTGGCACTCGGTTAAGATAGTGCCTATCTGTCGGCTGAAAAATGAAACTTCTTTTTAAAAAACTTTACTCCTCCAATAAGTACATATTCACATCTTCAAGGATGTTTGAAATGAAGATTTGCTGTCTCGTAGGCAGTCTTCTTTCCCCGAATATTGCATATACCATTTGCTTGGACTTGTCTCCCACATCAACTAGTGGTGGCAGATACAGGCCAGGAGCATTCACAGTGTCAGTCTGTGAGGATAGTTCTCATAGACTCAGCGCAGGAATGTTTGCTTTATTCTTCAGAACAAACTTCTGTTTTATAGAGCTATGTTTCACTATCAGTTTTCACTATCAGGTGAATTTTTTGCTGTGTTCTTAATCTGGTTTGGGTATCAGGTCCTTGCAGAATGAGTTTGGAAGAATTTCTCCTCTTTAATTATTTGAAATAGATTGTGAAGTATCCACACTAGTTCTTTAATAATTAACAGTGAAGATTTGTGGTCCTGGGCTTTTCTCTGCAAGAGATTTATTACTGATTCAACCTCCTTACTTGCTGGTTTATTCAGATAATCCGATTCTTCATAATTCAATCTTGGCAAGCCTTTTGTGCTCAGGAATTTATCCACTTCTTTTAGGTTATACAAACTCTTGAAGTGTAATTTTTGTTCAGCGGTACATAAATGTACAAAATAATCCCTTTTAGTATTTTTTTCTCAGTACAGTTGAAAATGTTTTTCATTGTTCAGTTGAGGGTGATCTACTTTACACATGTTATTGTGGTTAAATTGCTTTTTATGTTGTTCACTTAGCCTTCCCTCTTCCCTTAAATTCTCAATATTTTTCTCAGCAATGTCAATCAGTTACTGAGAGAAGTAACATCAGGTTTCCAAATATGATGTTTCCATCATTTTTTGTCTTGTATGTTTTAAACCATGTTATTACTCGCATGCAACCTTAGTATTATTATATATGCAAATTGAATTTATCGATTTATTTCTAGGAAAATTTTTATGACTCTATGATTGTTGCCTGAAACTACTTATCATGTTAGAATTGCTAAACTGGCCTTGCTATTTTTATAGTTTGCGTGAAAGAATTCTTCCAACTTTTATTTCCTTATATTAAAATTGAGTCTTTTTTGAATGATTATATTCTTTTTTTTTTTTTTTTTTTTTTTTTTTTTTTTTTTTTTTTTTTTTTTTTTTTTTTTTTTTTTTTTTTTTTTTTTTTTTTTTTTTTTTGGTGGTGCTGGGGATCGAACTCAGGCCCTTGTGCTTGCAAGGCAAGCACTCTAATCACTGAGCTAAATCCCCAGCCCCTGAATGATTATATTCTTAAATTTTATTATTTAAAAGAAAATTGAATCATTTAATTGGGAATTTTTCATTTATATTTAATGTTACCACTCACGAATATTAGTTTAAAGACACCATTTAAATTTTTTCTATCTTTCTTGTCTTTGTTTGCTAATTTTTTTAATTTCTTTATTTCCCTTCTATGGCTCTTAAATTATTCATTTTTAATTAAATGCTAAATTTCCCAGAATATGCAAGAAACTTAACAAGTTGCAGTTACATTAATCATCTTTTTGGTTCTGTGTACTTTTTCATGTACTATTTTTCTGCTTGTATCTTGAAACTCAGAAGACATAGTTACTGTGGTCCTCAAGTATTTTTATTTGTATTTATCTATATATTTTCCCATGACAGCACTATTATTTCCTTGGAGAGTAGCCATTATGTTCCTTTGATACCTGGAATCTATTGTTTCAAACTGCAGCATTCATTCTGAAGGTTTGATTAGCAATCTGCCACCTTTTGAAGATACTGTCTCTTTCCTGAATATGTTAATGACCAGTGCTGAAGGGAAGAGTACATGCAGCATTTTGATCCCACACACTTGGCAATTTGTTTCAATATTTTAAGTGAGCAAATGACCTGAAGAAGAAATGCAAAACTATGTAAATATAGTACTCACCCACAGGTTGTTCCTTTAAAAAAATTAACTCTCAAAGAATATTTGAGATTTTGGCTTTCCCATGCATGTAGACCTTTGTTTCCATTTACAACTTTTTATGGCCATTTAGCCTGACATCAATATATGATCAGAAATGGAAATATTTCCTAGCTAAGTATTATTATACTGTGTTTGTAGTATTTGTTTTATTACTTTAATTGTACAAAGCTATGATATATTATGATAATTTAATACATGTTTGTAATATGTAATGATCAAATAAGATCATTTCCATTTCAATTCTCTGAAATATTCATTTGCATATTTTGATTAACATGTAATAATTGTACCTGTCTATGGAGTATGGTGTGATATTTCAATATATGTACATATATATATATGTATATGTATATGTATATGTATATGTATATGTATATGTATATGTATATGACTGAGTAAATCAGACTAATTAACATTTCCATTTCCTTTTCATTACTTTGTTTCTGGAGACTTCAAGCTGGTCTCTTCTAATTATTTGTAAAATACATAATAATTTATTTGGAAAGATGATCCCTCGGTTGCTTTGTAAATCA
This sequence comes from Hystrix cristata, assembly GCA_004026905.1. Taxonomy (NCBI): domain Eukaryota; kingdom Metazoa; phylum Chordata; class Mammalia; order Rodentia; family Hystricidae; genus Hystrix; species Hystrix cristata. The sequence goes on along the minus strand of PVJO010016039.1, from coordinate 18,745 downwards.
CTAGAACTTATTGCTTCTATAAAAATTGTTTGGGTGCGGGCCAGCTAACCTCCCAGGTCTCCCCTTCCCACACCTTTCTTAGTCTCTAGTAACCACTATTGTATATTCTGATTGACAGCACATATATGAAAAAGAATATGCGATGTTGGTCTTTCTGCTTTTAACATATTTTACTTAATGTCTTCCATTCATTTTGGTGAAAATGATAGGATATAATCCATTTTATGGCTGAATAATACAAAGCAAATGCTTACAAAAGTATTGATAATTGATTTTCAATGCATTTGACTTCACTTCCAAAATTGCCCATACCGAGATTAATACTAGGGAGGGAGGTGGTTTGTTAATTTTTTTCTCCATTCCACTACTTTACGCACTTGCTTCCGTCAATGCCCTGTTTTTGGATACAGGTAAACAATATCACAGATAATTTAATCTAGTTATTGCAAAAGTTCTATGTAAATTCTCAAGTTAATATACTAGGTCAGAGATTAATTATGTGGCATTAATATTTCCATATATTTTTTCGCTTTAAAATCATGGAGGTTGTGATGTGAGCAGGATGAAAGTGATTCAAGCTTCAATTAGGATTACTCAGGTTGTTATTGATGACTAGCTTGTCAAAAGGTCCTTTGAAAGCTGATCCTAACACCAATAGGGACATACCAGAGCAAAATTGTCCTGAAGACACAGATATGACACATGACTATTTAGGACCGTGTATCTCAGAATGACAGTGGACTTCATGATGGGAGCAACCTTGAGCTTCTTTAGCAATGGAGCAGGAGCCTGCACTCCACAGCCCTGTGTCCCTTCGCCTCTCCAAGCCCACACTGCTATGGATGCCTGTTTATAAAATTTCCCATTAACGGACACCTAGATACTGACAAAATGTTTTGTGATTTATTTTCTCAAATAGAATATGTTTCCTTAATATCCCTGCAATGAGGGAGTATTATATTGTAAATAAACACTCTTTTGGTTTCTGTGGAGCTTAGCTGAAAAGATTTACTGGTGCTATAGTTTGGATGTAGAGTGTCCCTCGAAGTTTATGTATTAAAAGCTTATTTTCAAGGGCGGTGGTGTTAGGAAGTGGTAGAATGTTTTAGGAGATGGGCCTAACTGGACGTCATTAGTTCATCTGGGGTGTGCCTTTAAAAGGGGTAATGGGACCTCAGTCTTTTCTCCTTCCTCTACTTTTGTGTCCTAGCTATGGAGTAGTTTGCTTCACCAACCACTTCATACAGTTGCCATCCAGCGTACCCAAAACAGTCCCCAAACAACTGGTACACCTGATCTCGGAATGGAGATTCCATATCCATGAGCCAAAATGAACATTTCTGAAAGTTAATTATCGCAGTTGTTTCATTTGAGCCTTGGAAAGCTGACTAATATAATCAGAATGTATTAAGTGAAGACTATTTTGTAGTAGTGGATTTTACTTTTTGGTGTTATTTTTAATGTAATCCTCATTAGTATTTACAGTTGATGACAAACTTCAAAAAAGTGATGTATTTATTGTCCTTATATATAAATTATCATATAAAACAATGCATTAGTTTATCAAAGTAGAGGTAGCCTTATCTCTATATAAGTACCAAAGACACAGATAATAGTCTTTTACTTATTATACTATGGCTACATTCAATATCAGACACATATCTAGGCCAATGAAAAATTAAGATTTCATACATGAAATTCAGAATAGATATGTAAATTGATTTTAGTGGAATTAATATTTATAGAAATTAAAGATAATTTTTGTTTTAGTAAATGAAATACACAGAATGAATTAACATAGCATATTATAATAAATAATGTTTGGCAAGTAGGAAAAATTTTTGCCTAAAATTCTGATGATTTTTTATAATATATTCAGCTGACTAGGAGACAAAAATATTTGTAAGGGTTCTTTACGGTTACAATAATTTAGTTCATCAAATGAACTAAAGTAGAAAGAGAAAATTTTCCATTTTTAGAATTGTTTCATTCCCTGTTTGAACTTTCCTAAGATCTTTTAAAAATCTTTACACATTAGCAAACCACCAGTAAAGTTTTACTTTAACTGCGCTACTCCAGAAAAACTGTAAATAAAGCCAAAACCTTATCTTCAGTTATATGTGATGCACATATTTACAATTCAGTTGAAATTCTAAACTTACAGAATTCTTATTGGCTATTCTAGGTGTAACATTTTTAGAACAGTCAATCTGAAATAAAGAAACCTAATTTTACCTAAAATTAGATTATAAAATTTCTCTTGAATTCGAGTATTACTTCGTTTCGAACGTATTCTAACTTTAATAACACCGTTACCATACAGATAAAATGAATTAAGACATCTGCAATTCTGGGCTTTGCTAAATTCTTATCTTTTGTTGATTAAGTGAATAGTTTGATACTCAGATTTTATTCTGTAGAATTGAAGTAAGCATTGATTTCTGAAAAGTTAATAAGAAATGAATTACTTATTTCTTCTGAAGTAAATGATATTAGGTCTCTCCTTTTAGGTAAAAAATAAGTATATAAAATTATGACATACAATTACTAAGTATTCTGAAGCCATTTCAAAGTATGTTAAACTGAGCTTTATGGCAATTGCTACACTAATAGAAAATCTTATCACTAAGGCTTATAGCATTTTATAACAAGTAATGTCATATTTTTATTTCATCTAGATTAAGAAAAAATAAAGAACATGTTTCTCTCTCTCATGTATTCAATATTGCCAAATGTCTATTCATAATTTTAAAATAAACAACTGTCCCAACTCTGCGTATTCTTGTATCTGGTTCTTCACTGTTGCATATCAGTTTACTTTCATGATTGTTGATAAAAAAAATTGTATTCACATAAAATACCCCAAATTCTCTTCTAAGATCCTTGCTCAAATATCACTTTGTCAGAGATATTTCTGTTCCAACCCCTAGTGTTTTTCACCCACGTATATCCTCTGGGTATGCTTAGCATCAAATCATTAGTAATTTGTTTATGGAATAAATGAATGTTTATCCTTATACATATCATAGATTGTTTAATTCACTGAATCTAAATATATGCTTATTCATGTATAAACTAACACAGTATTATCTACATCTATATATGAAACACACATACTTTTCCTATGCCGCTGGTACCCAACACAGTAAAGTAAGTACAATGATGGGCAAGATATAGACCTGCAATAAATTTATACACTTACAGTCTTTAGAAAATGGACATGAATATATTTGGCGTCAAAAGTACTTAAAGAATCAATAAACATGGGATAATTTTAGAGATTAAGAACTGTTATTAGAGAATTATTAGTATGTACATATAAGCTTCAATCTTGTTAGTACAAGCCCAGTGTGTGATAAGAGAAATATCCAGAGTTCACTGATAGCAGATAGAAGGGCACATTCTTCAGTACCAATAAATTGAGAAGGGAAAATTTCTCAAAAATTAGGACATGTGAGCTGCCTCAAAGATTTTAAAGGCATAAGGAAGCAAACCCAGTCCTAGCACAGAAAGTAACTTTCACTATACTAAAAATCTGTGAGCTCATACACATCTTACGGTGACAACATAGGGGATTTGTGCAGGGACATGTTACTAAAGATCTGTTAAGCCTCTCCTGTCCTTGGTACTTCTAATTCATTTTTTTCTTATTCAACCTAAACTACCCTTTCAGTTCAGGCCTTTTAGGTGTTCTATAAATATGTTTATGGAATATCTACCCTGAATCTTTCTTGGCAGTTAGGGAGTGATAGCTGAGACCCAGGAATTTCCCAAGGCCGCACAGTTCAATAAGTTGGAGACAGAGAAAATTCAAAGCCGGTCTATCTAAATCAAATGCAGACATTCTTTTCTTTATACTCTAGTGTAATTATCCGAAGTGTGTAAGAGTCAGATAATAGAAAGCTTTTATATATATACACTGAAGCTGGAAATATTTGCTTCTAGCTTATTACGAGTTTTAAGTCTGTCAAAATAAATTTAAATCTGCTATGAAGAAATTCCAATATACCAAATGGTCTTTTATCTACAATAAAAAGCACAATCTCTCTCCCCTTTCCCACCTTTCCTTCCCTCTTTCTTCTGTATTTTATATTTTATTCTTAACTTTTTAAGCATAAGAAATTTCATTATTTTCCCTTCTCCAAGTAATATTCTTCACTATCCTGCCACCTACAGAAAAATATTTAAATGCAATGAGGGAATTTAACAGCTTTAAAATACAGGAAATCTGTGTAAAATTCCTTCTCAAACAGCAGCCTGTTCATTCAAAGGCAGCCAGCTATTGGCCTTTAAAAACTCACTGGACTTATATTTCATGTTCCAAAAAATATACTCTGTTAAAAATGATTAAAGTTGATGAAAAAAAGTAATTCTAAAGAAAAGTTGGATCAAGTGAAAACACATCTATTAATTCTCAAACATGGCATAAAGTTCGGCACTCCAGTAGGTAGTATGTGAATCTTTAGATCTTAAAAAAAAAGATGATGTTAAAGTTTACGTTTTATAAAAATATCCCAGTCAAGTAGTGTGAAGTACAGATTTAGTAGGTGAAATTTTGAAATAGAGATTTAGTAGATAAAATTTTGAAAGTATAAGACCAGTCAGGTCACTATTGTGACAACTTCTAAATGCTTAAATAAAATCTACGAGGTGTTTAGAGTGGCTGAATTTAAGAAATATTTAATAATAAATAAATTGTTGCTAGCTCCTGATTAGATTTGTGTGATGTATGAAGGCATTATTTAAACGTTTACTTAAATATGGTAATACTTGTAAATATTATCATTTGTTTTAATTTGCCTTTTAACATTATTTTGAAGACAAGGTTTACATTTTCAAACAAAATCATCTACTCTATCTGCTTTAAAACCAGAAGAATAAGCTTCCTAAAATGTGATTTTTGACTGTGTGCAATTCTTTGTTCTCAATCTCACAAACGTGGGAGGGGGAGTATTTTGAGGGAAAAATGGCAATGTGTCTTTCACTCCAATAAATACATTTCAATATAAACATTCACCATACATTGTGATCACACCTGTGTAATGCTGTGTGATTTTAACTAATGACTCAAACTCCCCATGTACTGGTTTCCTTGTCATTAAGATGGAGAAAATAGAGGAACTACACTGTGATATATTGTATAAAGTAAATAAATTAATGTACGTGGAACATACAACAGTAGCCTGTGTGTAGTGCTATTTGAATTCTATTAGTATTCATTGTTGCTCATTACGCATTATTACTTAATGTACAAATAGTTTAATTATGTAATCTTTGTAAAATTGAAAAAATAAATAAGGCTCCTATGATATCTTTAAAAACTCATTGTTTCACTTATTACAAAGATAGTTTGCGTTGTAGTTACTAAGTAACATTGTGTTCTTACTATGCAAACCCAAAATTATTCTAATTTAGTACAAAAATTAGTTGTGCTTCCCATTAGAATTTTTTCTTTAAACTGTGTTTAGTTTTAATATTATTTTTATTAAAATCATAATTTTTTATATTATGAGGTACGACATAATATTTTGATCTATGTATTAACTGTGGACTCAGCACACTAATTAAGATATCTATTTCCTCACTTATCTATCTTTTTTTCATGTTGAGACATTTGAAATTGACCTAGTTATTTTGAAATGTACAGAACACTGAGTATAATAGATCTCGAATCCTATTCAATCTGTTTATTTGAAACTTCATACACTTCAAAAAATAATTCCCTATTCTCTTTCCCCACACCCTCCTCACCCAGGCTCTATTAACCATCTACTTCTTTGCTTTTAAGTGGTATAGCTGCATTGACAAACATGTCATGATAGCGCATGTTTCTTTTTAAGTATTAATTACCAGAAAATTTAAAAGCAAATTGTTTACTCATCTCTGCAGGGAGAATTCTCAGACTACAAAGGCAAGACTTACTCTTTTCTTCTTAGGAGAGATGGCACTATCATGAGAAATATTTGGGAATAGTGTATCCAACTGGGAAGATTACAAGAAACTTTCCTCCAGACAGAAGGCTGTCTCTGGGACTGAAGCGCCTGTTGGAGTCCTCAGCCTTTCCTAACAGCCCTTTCAACTCCTCTTGTGGGGCTCAGTATCAGCCGTGAGCACTCATGGAATTCAGTGTTGGATCCAAAACTACTATGACTGCGGACAGCAGAAAACTGAGCTGCTGGGTACAGTGAAAGATTTGTGACACATTTTTATGGCTACCATAGTCATATAATTGCTTCAGTTTTCACACAGGGTAAAGGAAATAATTCATGCTAAATAGATGTTAAAAGAAATGTGGGTTGTAAAACTAATAAGATATTTTATTACATCAGGAGCTACATTTAATTCAAATATCTATGGACTAGATGGCTCCAGATCCCCCAGTATCCTGTTCTTGCTGTTTCTTTTAACAGAGAAGTGAAACGACTAAAGACCTGTTCTGTATAGTAACTATGGACTATTAGTTCTAATGTGGTCTTCCTCTCCCTTGCCCCCACAGTAAAGGCAATTTCATGGGTTAAGTTTGTGAAAATGGGTTTGCCCCATGAGTGTCCCTGAGTCATATTTTTACGTAGTACATTTCTGGGATCATTTGACTTAAATTTTTGCTTATTTATTCCTATGATTCCCTCCTAGGAAAGAATAATCTATAGTAATTAAGGAGAGAAGTTTATTTTCAAAAATCTGGAGGGCTACTAGGAGTTGCTTCTTACTAAGTCATCACAATAGCAGAAATTCCAGCGTTACATAATCCAACTATTTGTTTGCCACAGCACAGCTACGAGTTGATGGAGGAAAATTTAACAATCATTCTCTGTAATCCATCTCATTATCATAAAATTATGACATCTAGAACAAAGACTACAAGTCAAAAAGGAAATCAAGATTCTTTGCCCAAATATTCTCTTTCCTTTGTTTTCCCTAGTAGATCGACATTCTTATTTTCTTTCTTCAAATTTCCATCTTCCTTCAGTTAGTGTCACTAAATGAACCCTTGATCTATGGGAATCTAAAAAGTTTTACATCCCAAATCATTTATTTCCATGCTTGAGAAATTTTAGAGGAATTGATGACAATTTCTCTAATTTTGATTAGTTTTCTTAGCCAAAACCAAAGTTCATTAACTGAGGTGGTGGACATCGATTTTAACTCACTTTTAACATTGAACAGCAGAAAATAACTTCATAAGATTGGAAGGTATAAATGTGCAAAGGGTATAGCTATGCCAAGTTGTTTTGTGTGCTCAGCGGTATTGGCATTGTACAACAGTCTTTACTAGATAAAATTTTACTGTATCAATATACATTAACAATGTATAACAAGTTCTGGCTGAACTTTCACACAGATCGACCTGATCTAATTACTAACAAGGCAGTAATGAAAACAAAAATTAAAACAAAATTATTCTCCTTTATCCTTACATTTAAGAAAAATGAAAAATAAATTAAGAAAATTATGTAAATGGGATTTGATATTATATATATATAATGTACACACATACATATATACACTGATATACATACACACCGCATGTAAGATATTGATACTTTTCTCACTAGGAGATAAAATTTAATGTTGCTGAAATATAATGGGAAAAATTTACAAAACAACTAATAAGGAAAGTAGGTTTTATTATAGCACAGGATAGATAAAGCTATTTTCGATTATACTTTTAAATTAAAAAATTGTATGAAAATAAATTGCAGACATTTCCGCCTTGGGAAACAACTCCTGTTAAAGAAAAAATTGCCACCATTAATATATTATTTGGTACAAAATGCAGAAGCTTCTTTAAGTTCTGTTGAACAAAGATACTGTTCTTACACTAAAAAGCAGTAAACTGGGTTAAGGCCAGAGGAATTCTTTAATTCATGACTTTTATTTTAATGAGTTTGTAGCCTAAGTTTTACATGTAGGTGAAATTTATTTCTTTATAAAGAAGGAAAGTTCTGTCCAGTTTTTGCCACAACTGTAAGTATTGCCACAATAAATACAAATCAGGAATGGAAAGGGTCTAACGGCAATATATTTTATGACAAAACTGGAAAATATACCTGTATATAGAAATGTTGATCCTAAAAATTAATATGTCACTTAGATTGATTAGTTATATAAAAGTAAAAATGTTTTTTCTTGTGTTCACAAAGAGACATTCATGCAGAAATGGAGGAACTACATATGCACATCTCTCAGTATGATTAATCTACATTTACTATAAGTGTTAGACTCTCCATTAAACACTTTAAGGCTTTTAGCACCTCAGGGATGCTTAATTCCTATTATGCTACTGGGAAAATTAAAATAGAGTCTATCAGTCTTAGAATAATTCAGTTTCCTTTGAGTAAAGCACTCGAACTTCTGCCATAATTCTTTATTCATTTCTAATCAATTCTATCATATTACGAGTTTTCCTACATAAACTGTTTGGAAAGAAAAACATCTGTGAAATTGGTGCTGCAGAGTTAAAGAATATACAGTTCCTATTTTGTAGTTATAAGAAATGAGAAAAAAACATGGAAATGTTTTAATATTAAAGAGGTCCCTAAATGTCACATCTGAAGAAACTAAAATGAAAATATTAGGAAATGAAAGGTTAAATATGAGTAAAGATTTTCTGAAAATCGGTTTATTTGGTTTCCTTAAAAATGTTAGAAATCTAACGAAGTATTTTCAGAAACAAAAGAACAAGGAAATTTTGTTTTATTATAACATGCTATAAATGAAGCTATTTTAAATTCATACCGTTTTAAATTAAAATTTTATTTGACAGTATATTACATACTTTTCAGTAGTTCAAGTTTCACTCTTTCCCATGATTTTTAACTCAACTTTTGGCTTATATATCTGGAAAGATTAAAAAATAAGACTAAGTTGTTAAGATGCATCAAGAAACATAAAACGAAGCTTTCTCTTTCAACACATATTCCTTCTCTTGGCTTTATTTTTAGTAGCCTGTTGCCATGTAATGCAGAGGTGGACCTTGAAGTCTGCTACCTCAGAGAATTGAAAAGACTGAACAATCTATAGTGTAAAACATTCTCATAAGAAGATGTGGGTAAGCACCCATTAGGCTGTTGCAAGTTGGAGAGCACATCTAGCTAAATGGACAGTATAACAACAGTTCAGTTAAATATTCAAGTCAGATATTCAAATTTCACATGTATGTTCCTAGCTGGAGGATTTTGGCAAATCACTTAGTTTCGCTATGCCTGATCATTCATATTAATTTTTATTTTTTGTATGGGACCTTGTTTCTTTACTTATTATAATTAATTATTTTATTCCCATTGATATTTGGTTGCAATACATAATGATTATATTCCTTGCGGGAAATAGGTAAATGTACATAACACATTTTGATTCTTCGTTCAGCACCTTCCCTTTCCCTCACATCACAAGTCTCACAGGATCTGTGTCCAATCAAGTTATAAAAATCTCATAAATTTACATTAGTAACTTTTCTTTTGTATTATAAGCATGTTGCTTGGAGAGGTATGGAGGGGGACTGAAATTCAAAGAGAGGTTGTTTATTTTTATAAGCATATTCTGTCAGCACCTAAAACATTTATTTCTATAGTTTCCACAGAAACCCATCATCATATCTAACTATGCATCAGCATTTTGAGTGCATACATATCTACTACACCATTCCATTCAGCATACAGCCTGAGAAATCAGCCTGAGAATTTATTTCTCTCATTTACACATTGAATATATATTTTTAATGGAATGCGACTACCATAATTGCCAAAATGATTTCGAGGGATTTTGTCTGATGTTTTTCCTGTAATTATTGATATGATCATGTGATTATTTTCTTCTTTATTGATGTGAAGGGTTATATTAATTGATAAATGAATGTAGAACTGGGCTTGCATGCCTGGGATAAATAAGCTCCATTTGGTTATGGTGCATATTTGTTTTATATTTTGGCTGATTTGAGTTGTTGATATTTGTTCGGGATTTTCATACGTACGCCCATTAGGAATACTGGCATTTTCCTGTCCAGATAGCTTTGAAAGCATACTGGCTAATGAAGACAACTTTGGAAGATAAGGGTTGGCTGGGGAGCCACATGAAGCGATCTCTAGGGATTCTGTGAATTCTGGTTTCCCTCTCAACTCATTCCATATGTTTTAGTCAAGCAAACAAAGGATGATACAGGTTATTCGAGGACAGTACTCTCTTAATACACTGTGCTTTTCTTTGGGTTTATAACAATCTTGGGAGAGGGAGATAAAGCAGGAACACAAGCCTTGATCAAGGACAGAGCGCATATGGTGACTTGGAGTATGTGTTTACTTGTCTGCAAGCACACTCCCTCTTGGCCTCTGTTATGCAGAAAGTCAAGTTGTCCTCAGATGAACCCTTCTGTGCCCAGGTTTCCTTATAATGGCTTTTGCTATACTGTCCTTGACTGATTTTGATATAGATTGATGTTGGTCTCATAGAACCAGTTAGAATAAATTCCCACTTGCTTTTACCTTCTGGAAGGGAGTATGGAGAACTAGTATAATGTTTTCTTCAGTATTTGGTAGAATTCAGCAGTTAATCCGTCTTGGCCTAGAGATTTCTGTCATGGTAAGTCAATTAATTATTGATTCAATTTTTTTCTTAGACAAAGTCCTGTCTCTTCAGATTGTCTATTTGTGTATTTGTTTTGGGAGATTATATCTTTCAAATATTTGGCACAATTTATGTATAATAGCAAATTTGAGTGTGTAAAGTTGCTCATACTATTTTTTGTTATTACTTTAATGTACCCGAAATACCCAGTGATGATCCCTCTCTTATCCCTGATACAAATAATATGTATCATCTCATCTCACTTTTTTTCTTAGTTAGCTTAGCTAGAGGCTTAAAAATTTTGTCTTTAAAAAAAAAAAAAACAGCTTTTTGTCTTACTGATTTCGTTCATTGTTTTCATGGTTTCTATTTCCTTAACTTACACTGCACTATTTTTTGGTTTTTTCTTGTTTATATTGGATTCAGTTTCTTTTTTTAGTTTCCCAAATTAGAGGCATACTTAATTCATTTTATAACTTTCTTCTTTCCTAATACACATACCATGGTATAACTTTCTCTATAAGCACTGCTTTTGTTGTATTCTACGAATGTTGATATTTCTTTCATTTTCACAATTCAAAATATTTTCAATTTCCTCTTGAGACTTCTTCTTTGGCCTGTGTATTGTTTAGAACTATACTGTTTAATCTCACTTGTTCGGCGATTTTCCATTTATCTTTCTATTATTGATGTGTAGTCTAATCATTTGTGATCTGAGAGAAAACATTATATTATTTCTATTCTTTGAAATGCATTGAGATGTATTTTATGGTCCAGAATGTAGTGTACCTTGATTAAAGTGCCATATGACCTTGATAAAAAAAAATGTATACTCTGCTATTGTTGGATGAAGCAGTCTATACATGCCATTACATACAGTTAATCAATGGTATTGTTGAATACAAATATATCCTTATTGATTTTCTGCCTGTGGCATTTGTCCATTACCAGTAGTGGGGTGTTGAAATACTCGTTTATAATAGTGGATTCCTGTCTTTCTCCTTGCGGTTTTATTTATTTTTACCGTATGTGTATTTTGTCATTCGTTATTCAGTTCATACACATTAAGAATCCTTGGGTCCTGTTGGAAATTTATCTCTTTGTTATTATGTAGTGCCCTTTTCATCCCTAATAACTTCTCTGCCATAGAGTTTGCTCTGACTCAGAACGACACAGCTACCCCTCTTTTATTTTGATTAGTCTCAGTTTGGTATATTTATCTCCATTCATTGACTTGTCCGTATGCGGCTTTATTTTAAAGAGATTTAGTCATAGATGGTAAATATTTGGGTATTGTTTTTTATTCACTCTGACAATCTCTTTTAATTGATAAATTTAGACAAGTGATGTGTAAAGTAATTGCTGGATTAATAGCTGCTATATTTGTTAACATTTTCAATTTGCTGCCCTTGTTCTTTTTTCTTAATTACATCTTCCACTATTTTAATTAACTAATTTATATGATTCTACTTTCCCTCCTCTCGGAGTATTCCTTATAATTCTTTATTTCAGTACTTGCCCCAAAGTTTACAATATATTTACAACTAATGTAAGACCACCTGCAAATTATGCTATGCCACTTCTGTGGTACTGTAAATACCTTATAACAACAAGATGTTGCTTGATCCTCCGGCACGTCACTCGTAACTCTGCTCTCATTCATTTTAGTTACACCAAAGCTACATAATCATATATATGGTAGAAGCGTAAGTGTACATACTCAAATGCATTATTGCTGTATCTGTTATTTGAAGAATCTGTTATTTGAAGAAATTTATGTTACATAAACTAAGAATTTAAAAATTTAATTTTTAAAATTTTACTCTCATTTATTGTTTTTTTCTTTATACAGAACTAGGGTTTTCCCTTCTCATTTCTTTCTTTTAATAGAACTTATTTTTAACACTGTTGGAAAGGCAAGTCTAGCAGCAGAGCCTTTTTTTCAATTTGTATTTGTTTAAGGTGTTTAATCATCCTCTTTTAAAGACTAATTTTACAGGATGCAGGGCTCTAGACTAGTGGGGTTTTCTTTTCTTTTTCTTTCTTTTTTTTCACTTTAAATATTATACTGCACTCTCTTTCTGCTTGTGTAGCTTTTGAGAAGTCAGACATACTTACCTTTATTCCTCCATAAGTAAGGGATTAGTTTCACTCTCTGAATTATTTTAAGATTTTCTCTTTTTATTTGATTTTCTGTAGTTTGCAAACAATATCTCTAGATAGTTTGATTTTGTTTTATGTTTTGGTTTTGGTTTTGTTTTTCGTTTTGTTTTGTTTTGTTTTAGCACTTATTCTTTCAGATGGTCTTTGAACTCCTTGAACCTGTGATTTGGTGTCTGACATTAATTTGGGGAAAATTCGCAGTCCTTATTATTTTGGTAATATATTCCTTTCTTTTTCTTTTTCTTCTCCCTCTAATATTTCCCCTATGAGAAATTTATGGTTTTTGTAGTTGTCCCACAGTTCTTATAGATTTTGTTATTTTTGTATCTTTGTTCTCTTTGTTTTTCAGTTTTAGAGGTTTCTGTTGCCATGTTATCAAGCTCTGCCATCCTTTCCTCAGCCAGGCCCAGTTTGTCAAGAAGACTATCAAAGGCTTTGTTAATTTCAGTTAGTATCTTTTTAATCACTGGTACTTCTTTTTGGTTCTTCTTGGATTTCCATCTCATTACTTACGCTGCCCATCTATGCGCACTGTGTCTTTTATCCATTCAGACCTTAGTATATCAAATGTCGTGACTGAAATTTTAAAATTCCAGCCATGTCTAGTTCTGATGCTGGCTCTAAATTTTCAAACTGTTTTGCCCTTTAGTATGCCTGCTAACTTTCATTTTCATGGCCAGATAGTGCTGGTAAAATGATTTGTTACACGTAGGCCTTTAGTAACGTGGTGGCAAGGGGCGGAAGGAGGGAGAGCATTTATACTTCTGTGATCAGGTCTCAGGCTTTTATTGATTATATGCTTTTAGAATGTAAGTTCCATGTTTCTCACCCCTCCCCCCAATATTATGTGGTAAAAAATGGCTACAATGGCTGGGGATTCAGTATTTACCTTCAAGAGAGGTCACTTAGGCTCTAGCATAACCCTAGCAGTAGGATACTGGTAAACTAGTTTGTCTTTTGGGTATAGCTTGTTAAAAACAGAATAGCTGGCTTTTTTGTCCAACTGCCAGAAGCACAAACTCTCTGATATTTACTTGGAGGATAAGTTCAAGCTATTGAGGGTAAAATGCACAAAAGATTGGGTTCCCCAGGAATTTTTAGCTCTCAGACTTATCTACTGAGATCCTGTAGAAATTAATCAGTTATAACTGAAGGTTTCCCACAGATTCTAGCAGGTATTTCTGCTCAGTACTGTTGTAATTCTCTGTTTCTACCTATCACTCCAATTTGGGAACATCCTGTGATCTCACCTCCCTGTGGACCTAAGAAGATGTGGTGGACTTATTGTGGTCAACTTCAACAGGAACGCCCAGCTAGACTGAATTGGTGCGGTCCTGGGCATAGAGGATCCACCTGAAGATTGTTGCCGTCACAACATAAAGGAGAACAGGAGCAGAAGATAGAAGCCAGCTGTTTTCCAAGAGAAGCTCTGTTGTGGCTGGTTCTCTGAAAGGGAACTCTGCTATTCTCATTACACAAGGAGCTCGGGGCCTTGCCATTGTCACAGATGGCTGCTGCTCACTTCAGGGAAGTTTCGGTCTTCGTCTCTGCTGTGAGCATCGTATCGTGGTTCCAGTATAGATTTCTTCAGCCATTTAGTGCAGACATGGATGTACACAGGACATTGCTGTGGGCTCCTAGCCCTTGATTGGTTCTTTTGGGTCTCTGGTGCATAGATAGACATTCAGCACTCTTCTTGCATTTGTCCTATGTGTGACTGTTGTAACTAGTAAATGTCCTATAAATCTGCTCTCTTGCAAACATTGACTCTAGAAAAGTTCCTAATATAGAAGAGATGTTAATTTTTCAGTTGTTTAGTTTTTTACCGCTAGTGTGGGATTTCCGAGTCCCTTACATGTGAAACAGAAAATCAGACTATTAACTGCATGTAAATGGAGCTTATCTATATTTTTAGAATATCTTGGTGTTTTCCTATTATTTATTTATGTACCGAAATATTTTATATGTCTTATACAAAGTGACATTATGTATTTAATTATTTTTGATATATTAGTATATGTTTAGAGGACATGATGTTTAAATTTATCTTAGGGAGGAGGTACATGTACTCAACATATCTTAATTCTTTTTATTCCCTTCATTTCTCCACCCTCTTCTCTCTCTTCCTCAATCTCTATATCCCCCTTCTCCATTTTTGTTTTATTACCATGTTAGTTCATGTTTGTATTTTATGAAGTGACATAAGATACTAAAGTTCATAATCCCATCAATTTTCATAATCCCATCTTTGCCTGGACTTTCTCTTTGGAAGTTTGTGAATGTTGTATTGATCATTTGTTCCTCCGGAGAATGTTTGCTTTACATTTAAAGTACCCTGGTGTATTAACAACAAGGACCAATTTGAGTTAACTTCTGAGGTTTTTTTGTTTGTTTTATTTATTTTTTTATTTTTTGCAAGTCATTGGTGTCAATAAAATTCCCAGTCATACAAAAAAGGAAATCTGCAGTTAAAGAGTCTGAGAGGATGCCTTTACTCTTTATTCTTCCAAGAAAGAGAAGTTTAATTTTAATAGAGGGTACTTTTCCCACAACTCTTACTGAGTTTGTAAACTTTCAAAGTTCTCAGATGTATTCAGGAATCTCTATACTCATATTTTGCAGGGGCTCAAATTAAGTCTTCTATTCCATCTTTTGGGTAAAGAAATGTATCAGTGTTCACCGGACAGGCATACTTGCATAGCCAGCTTATTACTTAATTATGTGATCACCTTTTATATAATTCTAGATTAGGAAACCATCTTAGTACAGTATTTGATCAGACTTTCAAACTTGTATAAATTATTCTTCTGCTTAGATTGGAAAGACCACATATGTGGCTGCAGAAATTAAATTTATACCTACTTATTCCCAAAGCTGATAATTATGCTGATCAGAGTCCCAGCCAGTGAGCCAGATTGGATATATACACAGGGAATTCATAACTCAGAAGCATGTCCAGACACAGAAGAGTTTGGTTCCAACTAGGTCACATGCAGATTTGGCAGCACGGGCCATGAGTTCATCAACCTGGAACTGGTTGGACAATGTGAGTCAATCTGGAATTGATAAACGCACACATAGACTTGACTGTAAATGTGAGCACAGCTAACTAAATGTTTCAAGTTGAGAGTACAGTGAAGAGTCGAAGAATGAGGAACTGTAGATCAGAAACAGATAAGAAAAAGAAACAGCATAAGAAAAGAGAGGAATATATATATGTGTGTATATATATATATACACACACACATATATATACACATATATACACACACACATATATACAATATTCTCCACAAAATTTGTTCAGGTATGCAAATATTGTAGTGGACTTTTATCCCCAGAGACTCACCTGTGAAACTTAAAAGGTTCTCATCAAACCTCGAATGCTCACCATTTCCAGTCCCCAGAAATGTGTTCAGTGAATTGTGACCAGTGACTCTTTGATTACAAGAGAGGCAGTCTTAATCTTCTTCCACATTCACGGCAAAGAGCAGCATTTCAAAAGCCACAACTCTATTTTTACATTTCTAAGAATGTATTTCCTTTGTGAGTTTGTAGTTGCTTTGTTTCTGTTGTTCCCATAATTTGGGAATAATTTTGAAGAATTCATTATGGAAGAAACTGAACATATGTAGGAATTTTCTAATTACTAAACACTTTAAGTTTATGACTTAAATTTTTTTGTTTTTTTTTAATTTTACTTTCTGGGATTCAGAACAGTTCTTTCAGTTGAATACAATGTCTTTTTCAAATATATTTAAAATACAATCAAATTTCAGAAGTTTTATATGCAGCAGCATTTTTAAATGACAGAATAACAAAGAGTTTTTAAAACAGCTTATAAATGCATTAATTTTAAATGTACAAGTATGGATTTAGATTACTAATGTATTAATTAATATCAATTTTAATTAACTTATTTCTAGTCTTTAGGTCAAAGAAACAGATTTAAATGAAACCATCACAAAATGTGCACATATGTGAATATACTTAATCAATAATAATCTTTGAAATATTTACACAAATTACAAGAGAGGCAGTCTTAATCTTCTTTTTAAATATAAAAATATAGACTCACAATGATTTTACTCGGCCAAATACCACATCTAATTCACTTATAATTGCTTATATCATTTACTACAATTGGTGATTAAACTAATTTTGATTAAATTTTAATTAAATTAAATAGCACATTTACAATTTTATGCCTATGGTTATAATTCCTCTAATAAAAATCATAAGTCAATGCTTAAATAGTTCATATAAGAAAAAGATTTTAAACCACATACAAATCACCCCACAAAATCAAATTTGTAACGTACCTAAGAACTTTCACTAATTTGAAAAATACTGCAATGAAAGTACATTTATTGAAATGAGAATAAATAAAAGAAACTCAGCATGATGATTTTAGGATACACTATAGTTAAGTAATAATTTAGTTAGAGATGTAGTGCTTAGAAAGTTGTTGACTAATTATTCCGTCAAGGAATGAAAAGATAATGGCTGTTAAAAACACTTTCTACATTTCATTATGTTCTAATTTAAAATATTTCAAACCTTTTATAAAGTATTCAATCCATTGGTTCATTGACTAAATTCTTTGTGTTTCAAGATCATAAAAGTAACACTTTTGTCTGTGCCCAGCCGAAGTTTTAAGTCTTTTATTTATGTTTGTCTTCTCTGACTTATAGGCAGTCACACTCCATGCTTGTATCTTAAATTATATTGTAAAAGTGGGTCAAATAGTACTATACAGGGAATAAAAATAGCAAATACTTTGTGACTCATCAGAATATAAAAATGGGTGTCTACAATAAAAATAGAAAAGAATGAGATTTTTAAAATAATTATCAGTTATTAGGAAACTAAAATTTCCATCACTGTAGTTAGATTCAGCTGGTTTATGGACATCAAAGGTTTAAAGCAATGTATTTGTTAAATAAACACATTTAAGGAATAACTCTGTAAGGCAGAAGTATTGAACTAATGGTATTTGAACCCCCTTCTTATAGCCATGTTCCAATAAAAGTGAAAAGTCAATGCCTCTCCAGAGCATGTAATCTTCAGGAGCAGACCCCACTGTTCTTTATAATCTTACATCTTTCCACTTCACACATTTTATGTTACTCCCTACTTTCTGTGAGAATATAAATTTGCAATCATCACAAACTGTACACATCAATTAAAAAGTAACCAGATCATTTATGTACCATTTTCTTCCTTTTTTAATCTTAGAGCTTGCAAATAATTACAATGACAATCATTTTGGTTACTGTGCATTCAGTGGTTCCCAAACTAGGAAGTGGTTTTAATTAAAGTATTTGTTTTCAACACAATGGCAGATATAAACTGTTGCAAATGCCTTTATTCCGAATAGAAGAGATCAGACTATTTACAACGTCACATAGTTAAATTCCATGGACTCTGGCTTTTCACAGATTTAACAATAGACTGACGAAGCAAAACTCAAAATGGTAAGCAATAAATAAAACATAATCTCTCCTCGGTTGTGTTAAAGTGTTTTCATTGCAAATATTTATACAATTAATCCCTATAGGATGGATTTAACACCAAAGTAACGGTTCAAGGCAGCAAGTTCAGTTTATGCTCCAAGTATATAAGGATAAAAGACCATAAAAAAATTAAATTCCACAAATTAGTTTAAAATTCATCTGAGCTATTACATATATGTACATGGGCAAGAAGCCGATGATAACAGCACATCTATGAATGGAGATTAAATAGAGGTTCTAAATCTGGGTGCATCAGTGCTGATCAAGACTTTGTGTTTCATATGTACCCATGTACACAATTCTATGATATCTCTAACACAATGTCCTTTGGGCAGAAACCCAGATCTATCCATAGACATCTGAGTGCTGAGACTCTGGATGGGTAACACTACAAAAAGCAACAAGATATGTCATGTACAGGTGCAAATCCCCTATGATGAATGTTATCACTATGTACTTCTAAAATGTACCATTAAAATAAAATAAAATAAAATAAAATAAAA